>VDFB02212231.1:0-256590 GCA_007258455.2 Sequoia sempervirens | reverse complement strand
CCGGTTCGGTTCCTTTCTACAATAATGGAACTACCACAATGTGGGTATTTTAAAATTGGCTCACCCATGAGAATAGGATACAACCATGAATTTTGTGTATAGTAAATATGGCATAGACATTAGAAATATGGGCCAATACCTTGAAACGTGTCATGAAAAATAAACAGGGGCACCAAGATTAAAATTGAAAATTCCAACATCAAACAATGGCGCAACATTTGAACAAGTCTTTAATTTAAGGAGACATAAGAATACCACCAATGTGACAACTAATTTTGGAGAGTATAAGTGATTTGAGCATGTAATGCGGAGGCATACAATGGGGAATAGAAAACTAAAGGTCACCCTCACGAAAATAAATATATGTATAGCCATGAAAAGAGGCATGTCGTGTATATGAAATTGTTTTAGAAATTGCTATCGAGATAGGAGGTTATTTAAATAATTCCAAAGATATCTAATAAAATAAGAATGGCAATGAAAAGAGATCACATATTTTGGTCTCTCTCCTATGCGCTCTCTTCATTCCTTCCCCACTATCAAAACATTGCCATCCTCTTTCTTTGAAATCTTCTAAAGCTTTTTAACAAATCCATTCCGTTCATATCTAGCCTTACGTGCCAACTTGTACTCTCAAATTTTTTGATCGATAATGGATGGAATGTCATGCCTTATTAATGGCATAGCCATCCCTTTTCTTGTCCCACACCATTCCTCCTATTAATTTGAATTTAATGCACTTGAACGGGTATTCATGAATATTGTATGTGGCTTTATCCCGATCTACAATTTTATTATTGAGAGGGAGGGTTTCCATGCCCTTTGACTACGTAGCTCCTCCACAACACACCCGCACCATTCCCATTTAATGCACATTGTCTCTCGCTATAATTCCCTTCCTTCTATATTTTAATTTATTTATTCCACAATCAACGACCATGGAAGGGGTTGATGTGTGGGATGTGACATCCTTCCCCCTTGGGATAAGTCATCTCGACTTATTAGAAGGATTTATTTGTTAATTTCTTCAAATTTTTGGGTTAATAGCCAAGTTAATTACTTTTGAACCCCTTATCTTTGCTTCCTATGGGGTTCCCAGTTTCCTAATTTGACCAATTTAAGAATGATTTTTATAATAGTTAAGAGGGTCCACACTAAAAATATACCCTTGAGTAAGCATTTTCACTTAATTCAATCCTTTGTTTTGGATTTGTGGGTTGATTTTTATAAAGAGAGATTAATATTATACAATCTTGTACATACAATTAGTAGTTAATTTTTGCAAGTTACTAGAGTACCATGCATCAAAGCTACTCTTAGCCATTAATTATTAAGGTAGTCACAACCTACCCATTCAAACATCTGCCCTTAGTTATGCATTTTATATTCCTAGCATTTCATGTTCATAGCATGATAAAGATTCATAATACTGTTAAACATACAATGAAATTTCCTCCATAACAAGGCATAAAATAAAATCCAACAAGGGAGTTAGGGGAACTAGCAATCATGAAATGCTTAACCTTTCACTACGCACTCTGATTTTCATTTACAATACATATATCAAAATGCCCTTTTGCACCCATCTAGATTTCATTTTTGCTTAACACTAGCCATCCATTCTTAAGAGCTTAAAATTTATTTTCAAACATTTAAAATAATTATCTACATATCAATTGACCAACTTGGTTATGGCTGGTTGGTAGTGTAAGATAACAAAATCCAGAGTCAAGAGAGCCTGATAGGTCCAACATTTGAACTTGGTTGCTTTGATACCAATGTAAAATCCTCATCCCGGGCACAACAATTTTTTTTTTTAATTTCCAATTCATAACAACTACCAACTTAACCAACCAAACATTTTCCATATACATTATTAGTGTTAATTTGAATAGCTCAACATTCACCATGGTGGCATCAACTCATTATTTCCCATTTATATTCTTGCACAAAAGAGTGTTAAGGTCTTTCCTAGACCTACAACCTAAGCCTTGAGGGTTCATGATGACCCTGCCTACGTATCCCCTTGTGGGAATCAGAGGCATCGTAGTTCACCCCACAATGATAGACAGAGCTAAATATCTCCTCTCATAGGAGATCTATTATCTTCCCTTAACCCATAACTATTAACTTAGAACATGCAAGCTATCAACATAGTCAATTATAATATAATGATAATAATCTTGTCATCAAGTGTTAGGTCCATACCAAACATTACCAAGCATTAGTGTACAAACACTCACAATAATCACAAGGGGAATATCATACCATAAACCCAAAGATCATACACAATATAAGTCACGAGCATACCTCCATATACACGAGTTGACTAGCTCGTACACATCACTAGTATAATAGTGACTGGATCATACACAAATCACAAATGCAACAGTGACTGGATCATACACATATCATGAGTATAACAATGATTGGATCATACCCATATTGCAAGTACAACAGGATTAGCTCATTTGCATATCATAATTCCATTAGTGACTGGCTCCAGCATATATCACAAATACACAGTGCCAAGCTCCATCATACATCACATAAACACAGAGACGAGCTTCGCCATACATCACAAATACATAGTGACGATCCCCAACATACATCACATCCACACTGGTTGGTTAACACAACACACTAGCTAACACAACACACTGGCTAACACATCACAATGGCTAACGCATGGCCATAATGCATCCCAATTAGAAAGAATATCAGTGCATTGCATACTACACTATGGGTCCATCCTTTCCACCAGTCTTTTGCACCATTAGAAAAATGGGAATAGGATTTGGTGCATCCCATACTACATCGCGCATTCGTCCACCATCCCATGTGTTTCCCCAAGTACTAAACCTACCAAACCCGGTGGATTCTGACTACAATTGCCTATAAGTCACCGGTGACAAGTCTGTCCACCCAGGAAGAAGTAGCTCCCGACATATACCACCTCGTGACCTTACTAGTATTGTCAGCTATCTTCTTCTCAATCCCAGGTAACACATTGCATTAGTCACTTCCATGCATACTAGTGACAACTAGTGAACCCTATCAATATGTGGTTAGCCCTGGATTATCGTTACCCACACAAATGGGTCTCTACATGTGCAACTGCTACAGTCATATCATAACCAGGGTAGCTTGCAACCTTCACCTCTGTGAACTAGGTGACTGTTGAATAATCCCTAGTTGTTGACCAGGCATCGATCATTGGCACGGTCCAATGACTGCATGTCACTGCTCAAATATCTCAGAGGTTCACTCTTGGGCGGGTCATACATACATGAATCACAATCTTAATCCACAGATACACAGGCCTACACATAAACACATAGATATGGAGTTGAATTACATAGACACATAAGAGATACATGGAACCCACACGTGATGGACTTTACACACCATATATGTATAATCAAATACCCATTATAAAGTAGTCAATCTTCGCTTATTATATAAAAACATATCATGTATTAAATACACATTATTAGATTCCCTCAACTAGATCATACCCATCCGGTACCCACTCAGCCTCAAACTAAAGCCTACTAAAGGGAGAAGGTCAAACCAATCAGGAACACCCCAACCCTTGGAGTTGTCCCCCCCTAGACCCTCCCCCTATGAACTTGAAGTCACAAAGGCATCCTTTGCCCAAGGACTGCCTATGTTCCCGCTTCCAAATAGGTCAAAGTCACATGTAGTTCTCCCATAAAGCCTCACAAGGATACCTACACAGGTTTCCATAACCTAAGGTTTCACTTCCCCTTAAGTACATGTCGAGGTTTTGGATCAAACTTCACCCATTTTATTTATAATCATATTTGAACATCCTCTCTTATATTTACGTCTCAATAACCTAGCCCGACTAGGCTTACTATTTAATACCCAAATTACCTTGGTTCACACAAACCCATAGGAAATCATTTCCATTTGTAACTTATATAATAGGTTTTATAATAAGGCCCTTATAATCAAGGGGTCAATAGATATCTTTGAAAGACATGCAATAGTATTTATAAGTTTGTTTTAAGTTATAATCAATATCAAAATCATACTTAAGAAAGTTGGCAACACTAAATCCATTGGACCAAAATATGAAAATATAAATCAAATGATAATATTACTAATAACATTCTTGTTCTAATTTCCTTTACCCTATCGTGCAACTCCATATTCTTATAATAGTCTAGTTTATGGACTTGATAATACTGCACTTTTCACTTATAACTAAATACTTCATATAATTGTGCATACCGACATGCTATGATACCAACCATATCGTAATATGTTCTTTGATATAATTACCAAATACAAGAAACTCAAGTTTAAAACTCATCCATTAACCTTAGACTTATTAAGCAAACTTCATATCATACACCATTGAAATAAATGATAGTTCATTCTATTTAATCATAAATTAATTTGGTACAAGTATAGTTTTAGTTTCAATAATGAAGTCCTTATCACCTACATTATTAAGTAATTCTATGTCAAATATTGTATCAGGCATATTATATTCTTGGATAATAATATAAGGTGTTCTTATTGCTAGAGATTTAAGCTAGACTTCTTTATCGTCTTGTTTCACTTGGAGTCCCAATATGGAGGTTTAATGAACTCAAGGTAAGATCCTATTTAATATCCCATCATTGTCTACTCGAAATTCCACACTTGGATATTCAAATAATCTTCCTTTGGCCATAGAAAATTCATTCTTTATAAACTCCTAATAGTCCCAACTTTCACACATCAAGTATTTTAGTGTTTCTTGGGAACCTAATAGGATATTAGTTACCTCTAGATCTTGGTTTCCCCAAATACTTATAAGGAATGGTTGTTATACAAACAATGTTACCAAAATTTGCATCATTCTGGCACTAGGTAATAAAATTACATCACATTTAAGAATAGGAATATATAATATTCAATTAAAGGATTAATCAACTTTTACACATATTGCAAGGGTCAACCCAACAAAATTACCAATATCGGAGGTTTATGAGGACCAATATGGAATTCAGATGATTGTGCAACACCAACGAGGCTGAGTTGTTGACTGTAGGGAGTATGGGTTTTATTCCCTACATGTATAACTATTGATTAGGAAGATCTATAGCTCCCCTCGTTTCATGTAATTCGTCAGAAATGCATCAATTTGTTGTCATGGAAGAATGTCAGTCAATAATGGCACATAAATAATGAAGATGGAGCCAATTCGTTTCCTTTCTACAATAATGGAACTACCACAATGTGGGTAATTTGAAATTGGCTCACCCATGAGAACATGATACAACCATGAATTTTGTGTATAGTAAATATGGCATAGACATCATAAATATGGCCCAATACCTTAAAACATGTCATGAAAAATAAACAGGTGCACCAAGATTAAAATTGAAAATGTCAACATCAAACAATGGCGCAACATTTGAACAAGTCTTTAATTTAAGGAGACATAAGAATACCACCAACGTGACACCAAAATTTGGAGAGTATAAGTGATTTGAGCATGTAATGTGGATGCATATAGTGAGGAATAGAAAACTAAAGATCACCCTCACACAAATAAATATATGTATAGCCATGAAAAGAGGCATGTCGTGTATATGAAACTGTTTTAGAAATTGCTACCAAGATAGGAGGCTATTCAAATAATTTCAAAGATATCTAATAAAATAAGTATGGCAATGAAAAGAAATTGTTGGCCTGTCACAAGCTTCCTAACACTTCTCCAGCGTGGCGCCAACAATAACTATGATGCAACCTATTACACTTGCTACTTGATTTGGCTTGTAGATTTGAAGTTGTAGAACCTTGTTGGGGTCTTCCTAACCTATCTGGCCTCCAAATTTCCTTCTAAAATCCCCACTAGATTCTCAGTCTCTCTAATCAATGCTCTCCTTATATCTTCTCTTCCCCAAAATATAGCCACAAATTTCCAGCTCCTCCCTCTTTCTTAACCCGATTTTGCTTCATTTTCCTCTTTCACCAACTTGTCATTTCTTTATGCCAATATCTTCCTCTCACCATATGATTTTCCTTCCTTCCCATGACATTTTCTTCCCAAAACCCCCTTTCAACACAGGTAGGGAAGATGCTAGCATGGTTTTCTACTTTAGCTTTGCACCAACCAATTGTGCTTGCTTGAAATTTCCTGTAGCCTTCTCCCATGCAATTTCTCTCTCCTTACGCCTTACTCTACATATTTTGGTCTCTCTCTTATGCACTCTCTTCATTCCTTCCCCACTATCAAAACATTGCCATCCTCTTTCTTTGAAAGCTTCTAAATATTTTTAACAAATCCATTATGTGCATATCTGGCCTTGCGTGCCAACTTGTACTCTCAAATTTTTTGATTGATAATGGATGGAATGCCCTGCCTTATTAGTGGCATAGCCATCCCTTTTCTTTTCCCACACCATTCCTCCTATTAATTTGAATTTAATACACTTGAACGATTATTCATGAATATTGTATGTAGCTTTATCCTGATCTGCAACTTTATTATTGACAGGGAGGGTTGTCATGCCCTTTGACTGTGTAGCTCCCCTACAACACACTTGCACCATTCTCATTTAATTCACATTGTCTCTCGCTATAATTCCCTTATTTTATTTTAACTTATTTATTCCACAGTCAGCCACCATGGAAGGGGATGGTGTGTGGTATGTGACAATAAGAAATCTAATCTAATATAGAGAAACAACCTATAACAAATAAACAAACTATTAACAAATAGGAAAACCAAACTAAACAAGTAAATGATGGAATAGCCAACATTCCCCCCTTATTACATCATTGTTTAAAAGTAATAATACAGAAGAATCCTAAAGTTTCAAAATTCACACATCTAAGAGGCTTGGTGAAGATGTTAGAACGTTGTTCTTGAGTAGTACAAAATTAGAGCTAATATTATTTTGTTGAGCATGTTCTCGTATGAAAAAGCTTGAGAACACTCTCATTGTCACGATAAAAGATTGTGGGTTGATTTTGAAGTACTCTCAATCCTTTTAGTTTGTGACATAGTTAAACTGCTTCACAAATTGATGCGCAATATTTTTCTTTCGTTGAAGAACGATCAATTGTGTCTTGCTTCTTACTTCCCCAAGAAATAGTACATGATCCTAAGAAGAAAATAAATCATGTTGTGGATTTCCTATCATCAACAGAACCTACATAATATGCATTTGTCTATCCTATCAAGAACTTATCATTATTTTTATCTTCTAAATCATGATTTTGTTAGAATGTTGGAAAACACGAGCCACAAGATCAAACAATGAACAAAGACACTTTCCATGCAAGAAAGCTGCAAACAATAATATGCAATATCCTCACCAGAAAAATCTACAGAATGAACCTCAAGAATCTTCAAGGAAAATAAGGGACCTCAAAGGTTGAGAGTTCTATCAAAGGCATCAAAGGTATAATAATACAATGAGGGTTGAGTGTTATGTAGGAGCAACCCTAAATTATAAATGGATTAGATCATGACAAGTTTCAACATCTCATATCAATGAGATAGAATGATCTAATATAGGTCTCTAGTTAACATAGAAAATCACTCCTAATTTTAGCTTAAGTGCACGAGAATAAATTAGACTAATAATTAATTAAAGATTAATTAATTATTAGCTAATACATGATTACTCTAACACCCCCTTAAGATAAACTTAGGGAGTAGCTAAAAATCCTAAAAAGAGAATGCATGATGGGTCCCGACAAACAAGGCGTGGTGAGGTACCCATGTACAAACAAAAGATCTCTAAAAACTGGTGAAAAGGAGAAACCTGCATGGAAAAAACTCCTCTCCAAAAAACATGAGCCATAGGATCAAACAATGAACAAAGACACCTTCCATGCAAGAGAGCTGCAAACAATAATATGTAAAATCCTCATCAAGAAAAAGCTATAGAATAAAACTCAAGAATCTTTAAGGTAAACAAGAGTCCTCAAAGGTATAATAATACAATGAGGGTTGAGTACTATATAGGAGCAACCCTAAATGATAAAGGGATTAGATCATGACAAGTGTCAACATCTCATGCATTGAGACATAATGATCTAATAACAGCTCTTTAGTTAACATATAAAATCACTCCTAAGTTTACCTTAAGTGCATGAGAATAAATTAGACTAATAATTAATTAAAGATTAATTAATTATTAGCTAATGCATGATTACTCTAACAGATTCATTGTGCCATGGATATATCTTAGTACCCATTTTGGGGTAAAAGCAAGAAGTTGGGTACACGAAGAGGGGAAATCACAGGGGAAAAAAAGTTTCGCAAGAAACCGTATGCATTTTCAAAAAAATGTGTACGCATTACGGATTTGGTACCCGAGCCTGGATCCGAACGCATATGCGTTCATACTCGGGTACGTGAACCTAAAACGTGTACATTTTTATAACGCATATGCGTTTTGAAATGTGTATGTGTTTCGAGAAAGTATTTATTTTTTTAAATAAATGACTGTAACTCATTTTCCACCATTCTAATATGGGACCGAGAAGAAGAAAAGAGAGCGCGTACGCATTTTAGAGGCCACAAATTTTTTACTGCCACCTCCTCCCATCAACACTAGCAACCTCATCGACTTCTAGGTTAGTTGAATTCTTCATTTTTTTTTGCTTATATCTTTTATTTTATTTTTTAATTAGTATTCAATTTTTGTTTGTTTAGTGTGTTGTAGTTCAATGTTTTTTTTTAATTGCATTTAAAAAACCAAAAACGTCAACGAAACAAAGAAATTTAAATTGTAAATTGAAAACCATAAAAAATTAAACCTAAATTGAACACATTTAAAACTTAGAAATTTCAAAACCCTAGAAACCCTAGGTTACACAATTTACATAGGTCCCTAAAAACTAATTTACATAGGTTAATCTTTGGACCTAAACCCTAAAATGTAAACCTAAAACCCTATTTACCCTAATTTACGTAAACCTAAAATGGGCTATTTACCCTAATTTACGTAAAACTAAAATGGGCTATAGATAGACTATGTGCAATATGGATAGAGCTAGACACATAAATGTTATTAAATCAAATAAATATTAAAATGTGAAATATGAATGATTTCTACCCATTTCTCTTATTTGGATGAGATCCTTTGTGAATTATGTAAGGATGCATTATGATCATATTTAAACCTTAATTTATAGGATGTTATTCATAAGATCTATAGGACAAGTGTGTAATCTAATTCCTATTTTAACTCTCATGTGTAGTGGCATTGTTCTAGATTAGGAAAACTAAATGTTGTACTTTCTCTAAACTAGTGTATCAAAGCTAACTTGTAGCATGAACATTTCAATTTGGAAAATTCAAATTACATTTTTGAGAAACTTGTAGTTTAGGGTTTAGGGTTAAGATCTCCTCTTCCTTTTTAAATCATCCAAGAGTGCTTAGAGGTCCAAATAGGTTCAAAATCCATCATAACTCAACAACTTACTTATAATTGAAATCTAAAATTCCTAATTGTTGATATATTGAAGCTATTCCTAGAATGTCACATATTTTATTCAAAGCACTAAGTTTAGGTAGTAGGGTTTCTCATTTACTTGTAAAAATTTATTCATGTGTCTTCTATATATTTTCATGTCATCAAATCTCTAAATCTAAACCCTAAACCCTAATTTAGAATTCATTTTGTTGTAGGACCTTAAAATTAAATTTGGTTGCCTTTCAATTCTATAACCAAAGGTTTATTTTCTAAGATTATTTATTTATTGAATTGATCAATTGATTCCTCACTTAGTGGCAATTAGGTTCTTTTTTTGAAAAGCCATGCACGTCTAGAATTTATATAAATATTCAAAGGAAGAGTCTATGTCATAGAAACGTTTCAAAAAATATATGATTAGACAAAAAATTGGGTCTAGGGTTTTGGGTTTAGATCTCCTCTTCCTTTTTAAATCATCCAAGAGTGCTTAGAGGTCCAAATAGGTTCAAAATCCATCATGTGTCTTCTATATGTTTTCATGTCATCAAATCTCTTTAAATCTAAACCCTAAAACCTAATTTAGCATTCATTTTGTTGTAGGATCGTATAATTAAATTTGGTTGCCTTTCAATTCTATAACCAAAGGTTTATTTTCTAAGATTATTTATTTATTGAATTGATCAATTGATTCCTCACTTAGTGGCAGTTAGGTTCTTTTTTTGAAAATCCATGCACGTCTAGATTTTATATAAATATTCAAAGGAAGAGTCTATGTCATAGAAACATTTCAAAAAAAATATGATTAGAAAAAAATTGGGTCTAGGGTTTAGGGTTTAGGGTTTAGGGTTTAGATCTCCTCTTCCTTTTTAAATCATCCAAGAGTGCTTGGAGGTCCAAATAGGTTCAAAATCCATCATGTGTCTTCTATATGTTTTCATGTTATCAAATCTCTAAATCTAAACCCTAAACCATTATTTAGCATTCATTTTGTTGTAGGACCTTAAAATTAAATTTGGTTGCCTTAGGCACCTCCACCAAATTTTATTCCCTTAAGCCATGGAACATTTTTTCCTAGTCCACCTTACTAGACATAGATCCCCTTAAGCCATCCTATCACCCTAAATCATAAATTGATGTCTTAAGGGATCCTAATATGACATTTCTGAAGGGGATCAAAGAAGTTCTCAAAATTTTGTGAGTAAAGCTCAAGCTCATCTTTGTTTATTTTGTACATTGCAATTAGGTCACTAGCATATATCTATGTGTCCCTTTGAATGTATTCTATTAATCTTTCCTTCTTATAGTTGCATATATTCTTATTTCTCTCTTTTTTCCTTTATAAGTGTTGTTTACATGCCAAAGGATTCTATTTTTTTTATATTGCTTCATATAATATTCTCCTTGAAAGATCGATGTGGAAATACTTGTATGTTTAGTAGTTTAATCTTGTTTTTTAAAGTTTAATTATTAAGGGGTTTGTAGGAATTTTACATAATATTTTTTTATCATATTTGAGGTGGGTTTTTTGGGTTCCATCTATTTGCATGTTATTGATCAATGGTTTGTGAGTTTTGGGTAATCCTCCATTTTGTTTTTGAGCATAGAAATATTGTGGGAATTTAAGAATGCTTAAGGTGGAAGATCTTGGAGTTGGTGATGTGTTTTCATGTTTCATGGTTATGACTTGCAGATCTTATTTGGTATTATGAGACTATCCTCTAAGATTAAATTTCTATTTTCATGTATTATGTGGTCATGTAAAATGGAAGATTTTTCATGTTGGGTTCTTGCTTTTGGCTTCTTAGTTACATGAGAAAGTACTAGTTTTTTTGAATACTATTTAAAGTTCTTATGTTGGTTTCATTCTTTAAATCCATGGCTAAATAGAAGAATTGGATTATTGAACCCTCATTACATGTTAGTTGTAGAGTTGATCTCTTAGTGACCTAGAAGCTCCCAAAAAACCTTGTTCTTCTATTTGGATGTACAAAGTGATGGTTGTGGAATATTTTGGTTGCTTAAATTTCCTAGATAACCCTCTAGCATTTTTAGATATTTGTACTTGCATTTTTTTTTTTTTAATTTTTAGACTGCAGGAATCGGGTAGCACGACCCCCTATAAACTGCAGTGCGCCTGGTAAACTTTTTAATGTGACCGGCGGCGCTGGCGTGACACGCCCTCTGGTACCACGGGACGGGGGAGACTAGAACTTGTGACTAGCAGAGCCGCAACGAAATTACTTAGCCAACCGAGCTAGGGCCCCCGCCCTCATTTGTACTTGCATTTTTATGATTGTTGAGAATGAATCATTTTTCCTTCACTTTGGGATTAGCTAGACCTAGGAGAGTATTCCTAGAGGTAGCCTTTAACAATATTTAATCACAAATAAAGATATATGAAATATAAAAAACTATAAGAGTATCTATATACATGAAATTTGAAAATTTAGATAAATCAATTTATGTCCTCGGATTTAATTAAATTTTGTCATACTTGATTAATACATCTATTCATTTTGAATTATAGGACCTTAAAATGAAATTTGGTTGCCTTAGGCAACTTCACCAAATTTTATTCCCTTAAGCCATGGACCATTTTGTCCTAGGGCCTTACTACACATAGATCCCCTTAAGCCATCCTATACCCTAAATCGTAAATCAATGTCTTAAGGGGGAATTTGACATTTCTTAAGGGGATAAATTTGGTGAATATATCTATGTGTCCATTTCAATGTCTTCTATTAATTTTTCATTCTTATCTTTAGTATTATTTGAAAATAATGATTGAGATTAAATAAATTTTAATAAAACCCCATAATTTCATAAATCTACCCTTCATATTAACAACCCCACACTGGACTTAATTTAATGTGTGTACATGCTATGAATTTTTAATGTTATGTATTTTATAATGTTATAAATCAAATGGTCTTCAAATGAAATATATTTTGAATTTGTGCATGTTCAATGTGAGTTTTAAATAACTTTCAAATTGTGTGCATTATTTAATTAGTTTGTTGATATATATTTTTTAATTGTTTAACATGCAATTGCCATATAATTGCTCACATGGATCCATTGTTTAATTTAGAGGATTTTATGCCCAATCAATAAATTCCTATATATCCCATACATTCCACTCCACCACATGAACATAACCCTAACACACCTCCACATTCTCCACTGCCTAACCCCCCACCCCCTCCTGTAGTTGATGAAGATCAATTAAGAGAGAATATACGATCAAACCTCATTGTCATTCAAGGAAATATAGATCTCATAAAAAATGAGCCTAGAGTCCCTCCCCATCTAGCATAGTTTGCATCTACAATGCAAACTATTGTCGATTATGTTCAATCTATTGATGCAGACCTAGTTAGGTTCCATTAATGGAGAGAAGACAAGAGACAATTCTATGCGGATGGATTGTCATATAAAGAAATCAATGACCTGAAAATTACCAAACAAGCCATGTGCCAATATTTTATTAATCCCCATACAAACCAACCCATTCCACCCACGAAAAAATGAATTTCAATTTTATGGTGTAGGCACCTGCAGATAGCTGCGCATTTTTGGGATAGATGGTGGATGGTGTTTGATACTCCACCACATGGCAACAATGAGGTGCCCTTATACTTTTTGAGAAAGTTATGTGCTGAGTTTGAGTTGGGTAAAAAACCCAATTATTTTGATATGAGGTCATTTTAGGGAGTTGGGCGTGGCATGCCCCAACATAGACTAGGAGCACGTGTCGATCCTCAATGACATGCTCCAATTGCTCCTATTGTTCCTATTCCTTCTCCTAGTGTTCCCGTTGCATTTCAGTAACAGACCATGTTATCGACATTAGGAGAATTGAGTTCACTTTCAGGACATCTCACTCAACAGACTACACACGCAGCCACTGAAGTGTCCAATAGAGAGCATGGAGGCTCAGGCTATAGGGATACTTAGACATCCACTTCAGGCAATGCACATGCATCTGGGACAGGGTCATACCTGGATTTACTATATTTTGAGGATCGTCCTACACAGGTATGTTCATATTTTGAACTTAAATTTAATTCAAGTTTGAAATATGAAAAAATTCATGTAAATAATAACATCAAACTATATATATAATATAATATTAATTCAATAAGTGTTTGGTGTAGACACATGATCACATGATGCCTGAAACTCAATATGATCATCGTGTGCATATGTTGAGTGTTGTAGATCTGGGCTCACCTTTTGGACAGGTACTTGAACCAATATATATTAAATAATTTGTGTGGATATATATCTAATTTAATTTGAATTTGTACACATGTGTGAATTGATATATATTATATCTAGATGCAGGGAGGTCATACAATACCTAGTACTAACCAACCACAAGTTATAGTGGTGAGCGCTCCTGAGACATCATCAGCTCAGGTGCGTTCTTTCAAAAGTTTGTTAAGTTTAAATTAAATAGACATCATAAATCTAATTTAATTTTTCATTTACATACACATGTGTCAATGATCTATATGAATTGTTTACATCTATATGCAGGAATTTCATGAGATACCCATGGCAGGTTGCGCACCTAAGACATCATTGGCATTTATGCATGGGCAATCTCAGGTGTGTGATCATGAGGTCATATCATTCGAGGTTGTAAAATTTACTTTAAATCTCCTATACAATTTTTACGGACCTTTTAAATATATATATTCAAGGTTTTCACATATTGTTTTCAGTTTATATGAATATGCAGGATATAGTAGATCAGGCATTTGCATCTTCTCGAGTGATAGTTATGCTACCCATTGAAGAAAATGTGCTAGTTATAGATTCACATGATCATATGGTAATTTATGCATACTAGAAATCATTTTTACTATATAAATACTAGATATTTAATTAAACTTATTTTTATCTAAAAGTTTATATTTTCAAGTTTAAATATGTTTAATTATATCAAAATTTCTAAATAAATTTAAATCTAATTTCAAGTTTCGTGTACTCTTTTACAGCATGATGCAGGTACATCTAGTCAACATGGAACAAAGAGGAGACTTGATTTGACCGATTAGCCTGAAAGTTAGATGGTTTTATATTTTATGGACTATAGATCTCTAGTTTTATTTAAATATATGTGTTGGACTTGACATATAAATTATATGGACTATCTATCTCTAGTTTTACTTTGAACATGTTATTATCATATTTGTGTTTATTTATATTAGTTGACTTTAATATGATGATTATATATGCAGTCAATTATGATATCTTGTTATGTTCATTTTCATGATTATATGCACTCATACATTAGACTATTTATATTTTATCTAATTTTCAAGTATTACATGCACTATATAAATTCTTATCTAGAATCAAATTTAATATATATAATTTATCACATGGTTAGGTGACAAATTAAAACATTCCTTAAATAGTTTAGATCATATTCATAATAAATTAAGGGCAGGTAATTTTAACTATTTTCCAATTAGATAGCAAATATTTGAATCAATAAACAAAAAAACTATCTCCTTGTATGTATAAAATGTATAATCTATACAATTGAATAATTATATAAAATTTGGTAAATACAAGACATGAAATGTATAATCTATAAAATTGGAACAAGATATTTAAAAAGTGACATTGAACAAACATATATAATGTATATCAAGATGTTTATTACAACTATATAATATGATGAAACATATATATGCATGTAGATACAATTAAAACTTACCAACTTTTAGGTGAAGACCAAAAATTGACATTTACATAGTCTCTTGATAAAATAATTTTTCAATTCAACAATCACTTCGTAGATTGACTTGATGGGAACCTACAAAAATAATTAATGTAAGTAACTACAATTTTTATGAGTCATTTAAGAAAAAAATTCATGCGAGAAAATAATAGTATATAGTAAATTCCATACAAATTCAAAAGATGTTTGCCATAGGATGGATTAAGGGGACCTAAGAGGATATATAGCTTAAGGAGGGTCTTAAGAGAATGGCTTAAGGGGAGTTAAGAGGATGGTTTAAGAGGATGCATCTCATGAACCCTAGGATATGGCTTAACAGGTCCTAAGAAGATGGCTTAAGGGGAATTATGAGAGTCCTTTAATAGGATGGCTTAAGGGGAGGATAGAAAGGTAAGATTAAAGGAGTTAATGGCCTAAAGGATCTCAAAGTAGATTGAAAGGATAAGTGGATAAAGGGATTAATCGAAATCGTCCAGAATCTCGTCGGTCGAGATATATCCCAAACAAGATGTCACTCGGCAAGAGATAACAAAGATCTCCGTCGTCCGAGATATCCATCTTCAAGAGATCTCATCGTCCGAATCTCGCGTCGTCCGAGATATCAAAATCGATCCAGAATCTCCGTCGTCGTCCGGAGGGATGCATGTCATGAACCTTACAATATGTAGGGCCCTAAGAGGATGGCTTAAGGGGAATTGTAGAGAGTGACTTAGGAATGCAAGGTGGATTACAGGGATGTAAGAGGATATGACTTAAGGGTGCTTTAAGAGGATGGCTTAAGGGGATGAAAGAGGGTGGATTAAGGGGAGTTGATAGAATGACTTGAAGGGATGCAAGAGGGTGGACTAAGGGGAGTTGAGATAATGAATTTATATTATCAATTAAATGTATCTAGAACTATATATAGTTACCTATCTCTATATTTGAATTCCATTGTAATATATGTGCATCTCCTCTCTTGTTTGTAAAGTATCTAATTTTGGGGGACCCAAAACAAAAAATGATATAAAAATTTAATTAGGAAATGATTAAATACAAATATATATATCAATTAACTATATAAACAACTAGATATACTTACCAATATCTATTTACTTTGTTGTACCATCTGCATCCTCTCTCTCTTTTTAATGCATCTATGATTATCTCATGATCATCCATTGAAAGTGTCCATAAAACTTTATTAGCAGGCCTCCCTTGATATCTAACTAGTTTTATATTGGTTGCCAAAATCAAATGTGAATAATGTATAATCTTCTTGTGTCTTTCATAATCTTCAAATGTAGGCAAGCCATTCTTTCTCATCAAATATTTTTGAAGCCAAGTGCCAACAAAAACCACTGAACCAGTTGGATACTCAAAGTTGTCATCATCCACTCTAGGATGTGCCAACTTACGTTTTCTCTCAACACATCTAGCCAACCAATAATCTGTCTCCTCTTCATTCCCCTCAGGTGCAACAATAACATACACATGTCCTACAAAAATAAATATAAAATTCAATAAAAAGTGACTTATATTTAATTCACATATAAACATCCATACATACAAAATTCAACTCAATAAATAATGTACCTTCTTGTACAAGATCCGAAACAAGATCATAATCATCCGATGCAAACACTTGATTATCTTCAATTATTGTTCCATGTTGAACATTTGTCGATGTAGGCGTTAAGGCTCTTTGTTGCCATTGTTCGACCCATTCCGTATTTTCACAAGCCTCCCAATCACCTGCTATAGGCACCTAAATTTGGACACTTAATTTATCCAAATTTATCCCTTTTCGTCTAAGCATCCCTTTATCCGCATTAATTAATTAATACTGCTATTATTTAATTAATATCTTTAATTTTTCCAAATCCCTAAGGTATTTAATCAATAATACCTTATCTCTTTAATCCTCCTTCCATCAATTGAATTAAATAAATATTCCATTTATTTAATTCCCTTCATCACATCCTCCATCATTTTTATCTTATCCTAATCCATCTTCTAATCTCATTATTAAGGTGTGCACATGCCTAATCCTTGATTAGGATGTGTCACATCCTCCAACTTTTGCAAGTTGGCCTCTAATCTCTCTTAGCCACCTAACCCTCTAATCCTTCACTAACTAGCGTAATCAACCTCTCAAGGAATTTTTAATTCCACTTTCATCTTTCAAGGAATATTAATTTCCTTTTCTCTTCCCCATGTCCTTTATGACATGTGTCCTTAAGTCAACCTTATTAAAGGATTTCTCCTTTTGGGCAAGGCACTCCACTTCCCCATGTGAATTTTTAATTCACCTTTTAATCTCCCAATGCATTTAAGGAATTACATTTGTCGTCCCACCTTAAGGATATTTGAGAAATTTTAATTCCCCACTTGTCCTCTCACCCACATGGGACAAGGACATCCTTTATGAGGATATCTTGACCAAATCTCAAGGTGCTTTGTACCCCCCTCCATGTCATGTACTTCTCTTACACCTCATGTCCACCTCATCTTTCTTAAGCCTCTCCCCTTGCCACATGTCAAGATGTGAGGGCTTGTGAGTTCTCAACTCACCAATAGCCCTACATCTTGGCCATGTTGGGATCAATCTCAACCGTCCATTTCTTCTAGAAATTCTCAAAATTCCTATAAATACCGCCTCTTTTCTCTCATTTTAGGGGGAGATCAGTTTGCTAGCCAAACTCTTGCAGTTTTGTTTCTCAATCTACACTTAGCCATTTTCATGTTTTCATCCATTTCCATCCATCTTCACATCATCATCTAGCTTGCATCTTACCATCCAAGGAGCATACACATCAAAGATCGAAGGGCCAACCAAAGGATCGATTCGAGACAAGGTATAAAGTTCCATTTGTTGCTTTTATCTTAAGTTGTTTCCAACTTAGGCTAATCTTGAGGTGTAGGTTGTTTTGGTGTTTATTTGCACTCTTTTATTTGCTGCTCATTTTCTAACGCTTACATTTGACCTATCACATTTCTGGCACGCTCGGTGGGACCCACAAATAGGTCTTTTTCTTTCACATTTGCTATTTTTTGCTTTCCCTGCAGAGTGGCGGACCTGTCCCTGCAGAGTGGGGGACCTGTCCTTACAGAGTGGCAGACCTATCCTTCTGCTCTTTCTTCCCGGGGCCACCATTTCCACATTATTTGTTCGATTGACTCCGTTCAAAGGCAATTCTTCTTATTTTTTTGTGCTCTTTCCAACGATATATAACACTTGATACTTTTGAGAAGTTGGTTGGGGCACCTTTTTCTCCTCACAGAGTGGCAGACCTGTCCTCACAGAGTGGTGGACCTGTCCTTCCGAAGGTGAAATTTCAAGTTTTTACCAATTGTCCTTTGGTAAATTAGGCACATAGTTTAATTAGAGGGGTCAACAAACCTTATTTGGTGTGCTTGTGGAAGGCTATTTGACGTATCCAATCCCCTTGCGCCATTTGGCGATCCTGGGTGACGAGAAATCGTAGCTTTCGAAGTCCTTGAGTCACCCCATTTTTCATTTTCTTAGTGGGAACTGCTTGGGGATTTCATCACCCCAAGGGACGATTCCAACCACGCGTACCGGCGGGGTATATAAAGGGAGGAGAACGAAAGTTGTACCTCAATCGAACCACGTTGTAATTGGTGAAGCGTCGGGATGACATGAAGAGTTGGTCCGAGCCTTTAGTATCTCGCTAAGGTTCCTGACTCACGCTTGTAATGGGTTGGTGTTCACGGTTTGGGCCTCACGTACTGGGTGTATATCAAGGACTCCTTAGCAACCATGTTCATCCTAAAGTAGAAGACTTTGTTGGCCATACCTGTTTCTACTAAATCTTAGGGTTGTGCTGCCTGAATTATTATCTCGTGCAAAACCAGTCATTACTAGTTTGGCCAAATTCTTTTCATGTTTGTTATATTTTGGGTCCTTTGCCTTACCCATCCATCAAAAAATCAAGCTTAAACTTATCCTTTGGCGGACCTGTCCCTCCGGTGGCGGACCTATCCTGGAGTGGCGGACCTATCCTGGAGTGGTGGACCTGTCCTTACGGAGTGGCGGACCTGTCCTTCTGCTCTTTCTTCCCGAGGCCGCCATTTCCACACTGTTTATCTGATTGACTCCGTTCTAAGGCAATTCTTCTCATTTTTTCGTGCTCTTTCCGATGATATATACCACTTCATACTTTTGAGAATTTGGTCGGGGCACCTTTTTCTTCACCATCTACCTCCTCAAGGGGGGTATACCCTACCATTCTCATCCGTTTACTTGTTCCAAGTAAACATCCACCCATTTCATACATACTTTCATCATTTTGAACTCTCATTCTATCATTCTGATCATCCGTTTACTCGTTTCGAGTAAACGTTCATCCATTTAACACATCCTTTCATCATTCTGAACTCTCGTTCTATCATTTTGATCATCCATTTACTCATTCCGAGTAAACATTCATCCATTTCACACATCCTTTCATCATTTTGAACTCTCGTTCTGTCATTCTGATCATCCATTTACTCGTTCCAAGTAAACGTTCATCCATTTAGCACATCCTTTCATCATTCCGAACTCTCATTCTGTCATTTCGATCATTTGTTTACTCATTCCGAGTAAACTTTCATCCATTTAACACATCCTTTCATCATTCCAAACTCTTGTTCTATCATTCTGATAATCCGTTTACTCGTTCCGAGTAAACTTTCATCCATTTAACATATCCTTTCATCATTCTCAACTTCAACGTTTCATTATTTCGATCATCCATTTACTGCTCGGTAAACGCTCATCCATTCAACATGTCCTTTCATCATTTCAATCATCCATTTACTCGCTCCAAGTAAATGTTCATCCATTTAACACGCCCTTTCTTCATCATTCCGGCCTTTTGTTCTATCATTTCGACATTCGCTACTCGCCTTGTGCAAACGCTCATCCATTTCATTATATCTCATCATTTCAATCTCCCTGCTCGGGCCAAGCTTCCGATTATTCATATATTTACTGCTCCGAAAACGTGCTTCATCCATTCAATACATCCTTTCATCATTCTCAACTCTCATTCGCTATTCGATCATCTGCTTACTCGCTTCGAGTAAACATTCATACATTTCTACACTCTCTTTCATCATTTTGAACTCCCTATTCTATCGTTCGATTATTCATGCTACTGCTCCGTAATCATTCATCCATCCCGATCAATCGTTTGCTCATTTTGAGTATTTGTTCATCCATTTCTATCATCCATTTCTCCAATCAAATCATCATTTTCCCCATCCAAATCCCCTGAGCTTCGTCTCGGGTTATTATCCAAATTGACCGAAGTGTCTAATCTGATCGTCATCATTAACATCCTCTTAGGATTGTCATCCATCCTAAGTTAATCATCATTGTCGGCCCAATCAATCCATTTTCAATCTCAAAGTGGATTCGGTGCCGCAATCTTCCATGTATCCTTTAATCCGATCAATCAGTATCCTAAGTTATCTAAGATAATCTCTGAATGGGATTTGTAGTCTCTTTCATCATCCATCAGTCGATCTTATCAATTAATCATCAATCGATTTTATCCAATCCAATCCAATCCAATCGCATCCCTATCCAATCACATTCGACCCAATCAATCTACTTCCATCTCGAAGTAGATTCGGTGTCGCAATCATCCTTTGATAATCAAATCTTATCATCATAATCAATCCCATCGCACCATCCAATCATCCAATCATCCTAATCTGAGCTTTAATCCTATCCCGATCTGAGCTTGTCCTAAATCCCGATTTGGGCTTTTGTCCATTTCCATCCAAAATCTTTATCCATCATCTTTATCCTTTCATCATCATGAATTCTTATCCTCCATCAATAGTGGTCAAGGGAAACCCTAATTATGTCAACGATGATAATGAAAGTCTTGTTGATCAAGAGGTATACGACATAGATCCCCTTGACACTATCATTGCTAGTAAGCTTTCTCCACCCACATTCCAAAATCCAATCACCCCATTAAGTTATCCCATCATTTCTTCATCTATGCCTAATCACACTCCTTATGCTACCTTTGGCAAGGGATGTCCACCATATCCATCATATCCTTCATCTACATCATCCCCTTATCCTAGTTTTCTGTCACAATACCCCTATCTTGATCCCCCATCCACATCCTCTTATCTCAATCCTTCATCCACATGTACCCACTACCCTAATCTTCCATACCAATCTGCTCAGCCTAATCCTACATTCACACCTTCCTATCCTAGTCAAACACACCCATCAACTTACCCTAATCCAACATCTACATCTCCCTATATTAATCCAACACCTCAATCTTCCCATCCTAATCCACCATCCCAATACCTTTATTACAACACGCTGCCCATATCTTCTACCAATGATCCACCGTCCATGTCATCCTATCCTAGCTCCCCATGCCCATATCCTTACCTTAATCCTCCATCTAGTCTTAATCTTCCATCTAATCCTAGTCCACTAATCCATAAACCTTCATCCACTCCTGCCTCGCCATCTCAGCCTAGCGTATTCAAGTTTCTCCAAGGACTTATAACAAAGGAAACATCCCCCACTCCACACATTGCAGTCGTGGAACCATGCCATCCCAACCCATCATCCATGGTCGTTAGTGACGAGACCCTTCTCCATCCAACACCTATCATCGAATCCTCCATCCTTCCATCTTCCCCACTTGAAGAGTCCCCCCATGACCCCATTATCATGCCTCCTGCACACGATGAGTCATGCCAAGAGCCTGACCCAAAGCATGCCAACATATCCCCTCCTCCAAATCAAGATCCTACCATCCCATCTAGTCCATCTCAAGATCACAGTTCCCCATCCATTCCATCCCATGATCCTCTTGACATTCAAGATTCTACCGCTCCATCTTCGTCTCCATTGCATGAGCTTGCTACCACAAAATTAGATCCTATCATATCCCCTACTCCCTCTCCATATACCACCCATCCAAATGCTGCTCTCCCATCATCTCCTTCTCAGGATCCCCCATCATCGCCTAAAAATGCTATCCCCACAACGCTTGCATATCCCCTTGGTACTCTCACATTCTTCCATGGTGGCCTCCTTGCAGAAGAAAAACACAATGCATATACCACCCATCATCCCCCACCTAATAATGGACTCGCATCATGTTTTCAGAATAACAAAAATCCTATCATGGATCGAATGCTCAAGAACATGAACTATCAAGGAAAAGGTCTAGGCCTTCACGAGCAAGGTATTCTAGAGCCCATCCAAGTCAAGGAACAAATTTGCATGCAAGGTCTTGGATCTATTTCCCAAGACTCACAATCTAAAGACGTTGGTACAACCTCTAGACGTCCTCAACAAGCCTTTTCCAAAAGAAATGTCGGCTCTTCCCATCACTCCACCAAATCATGTGCTGCCATCCCTCCTCCTCTATCGTATTACCTCAAAACAACCATCCATATTCCTCCATATGCTCCATCCATTTTGGGTCCTTACATCCCTCCATCCACCATCTCTCGTCCTTCATCTACTCTATCCATCTTGGGTCCGTATATCCCAAGATCACCTCCTCCATCTCATCCTTTCAACCATCCAACACCTATACATGTCATCCATCATAAACATCCCTCTCGCATATCCCATAATCAAGATCAACAAAAGCACATACCTAAACATCCCCCATCTACACGTAATCCTCATACTCCTACCTCCATTGCTCCATATCGTCCATCCCCTCACACCCATCCCATCGCTAATAAATGCACTTTGGATGCTAACATAAAAATGCATAAATCCAAACATCCACATGAATCTAAAGCTCCCCATGTCCCCTCTATATGACATGTTGAAGAAACGAAAAATCAAATCCACAATCCAAATCAAACCCATCAGCCACAAAGGCCCACTAAAGCAAAAATCAAAACCATGTGGATCTCAAAGAAAAAAGATGCAATGCCATCAAATGAAAAATCTGTAAGAACATCCAAAGTTGCTAATCCAAAAGCTAGCTATACCCACCTTTCATCTCCTAAGTCTGTTTTGGGTCTCTATGTCCCGAAATTCACTATTTCATCTCCTCCATTATCCCCACATTCTCCATCCATTAGTCCTCTTTTCTTTTCACATCCATCACCACATGTGCCAATGTTGGTCCTAAACTCACCACCCCATCACACATCCACCCCATCATTCTATCCATACCCTTTCCAGCATCCCATTCATTACCCTACATATCTCCCCCATCAAATCCCTCTAATTCATTCTCTTACATAATCCATTTATCCTCATAAGGTTGTACCAACATCCAATAGTCGGTTCAAACATGGGCTCTTAATACCTGATATAGAACTTGATGCCTGAGTCCTTCATCCATATCCTTATCGCATGTCTTCTAAATCCACTTATTCGCCTCCCTATCCTTATCCATCTCCTTCCGCATACTATCCAAAATCCAAAATCCAAAAAGTCCAAAAATCCAAAAAAGTCCAAAAAGTCCAAAAAGTCAAAAAAAAAATCAAAATCAAAAAAATAAAATAGTAAAGAGAAATAATTCGTCCAATGGTGAAAACTTGGCAACCAAGCGCCTTGGATAAGTACCATGATGAAAACCTCGCAAACAGTGCATCATGCGAACCTTATCCGCACTTTGGGGCAACTTCTGATATGCATTCCCTCCATCCGCTATGCTTCTTGCTACACTTTCGGCTATGCACCCATCTTCTTGCTATACATCATTTTCATCCATCCCCTCCACCCTATCAAGCTTACACATCCTATTTGGCATATCTCATTTATCTCAATCCTTCCATCCTCCTTATGATCTTGATAACAATGGGGAAAACATATAAGCATGCTTTGGACACCTCTTAGCATACATTCCCCTCATCCGCACACTATCCCAACTATCATTCACCCTCAATCTCCCTTCCTTATCCATGCATCCTATCTTCATCCATCCCACTCCTTTATTTTCCTATCCTTCTCTATTGCATCCCTCATGCCTCCTCACACATGACATATCTAGAGTGGGGGCATCTATCTTCCTTTGTGGTATAGTCCTTGGAGACATCATTCATTCCATCAAATCACTCCCTCCCATTTCCCTATCCTTATCTCCTTATCGTTAATCCATCTCCCCATCCTTATCTTTTATCCCTCCACACAGTCCTTATATCCATCTTCCCATCCCTATCTTCCTATCCTTCCATCATGGTATCCACTCTCATCTATCCATTTGGTCACCTTTTCCTCATCCAAATCCTTATCCCTCTATCCAATCCACCCAAACAATCCTTTTCCTCCCCCCATCCTCTATCCTCATCCCATCTCATAATCCCTTGTCATTGGTATCTAGCTATTGCATACTATCTCATCATTCATCTATCCCTCCTATCATCCTCCCAATTCCTCTTTTGATGACTTGGATAACTATCCCATCCCTGAGCTTTGTATAGTCACTATCCTCCAATCCAATCCAACAAGTCTATTTTGTCCCATCGTGTCGATCCAATCATTTTATCCCCTTATCTAGGGTTATCTCATCATCTTTCATCATCCATCACTTGTCTTTGGCCTTTCTATCGTAACTATGTTGCCCCCTACGCTTTCATCGTAGGCAAGGCTCTATCATTTGATCCTCACCGGTTCCATCCATCATCGCATCTATATTGTCCACTTTTCTCCTCGCTCTCCATCCTATCTTTGGTCATCCAGCAAAATTCCATCATGGTCCGGGTCAGCTATCCTTTTATCAAACTATTTAGGGCCTCAAGGCCTAATGTGAGGCAAGTACAATCTTGATCTACTTGTTTCTCCCTAGGTCGCTAGGATGTGTTAGTCTCCCTCGTGGTCGATTGTTAAGCTTATGCCTTTATCTAGCCGTGGGATCTTAACAAATGAGAGATCCACTTGTATCATCAAATCCAATCAAGCTATAAATATCTTGCATCATCAATATTTTAATTCTCCTAGTATCCATCACTGGCCCTGGCCAGGATGCATCCTTTCTAATAGACCTCATTAATCCTATCCATCCCCTTGATCCTATGGCAAAGGACATTTGAAATTGATTGTGATCTTTTGATGCTTTTGGATTTTGTTTATCATTTGAGCTCCTATCATCACTTGTCATGGTCACCTTGATCCCTCATATCATGGTAAAGCTTTGACTAGTCAACATAGGGGTGTATCTTGACTTTTTTCTCGCCTTTCCTCGTTGTCCCATCGAGTAATTCCACCAAGATCCTCGAGAGGTCTTGTGGGCTACATTGGGGCATCCTTGTGTGCCGGTTATCCCAATACCCGCCCACCAAGGTCACCATGACTTTGGGGTGTTGGGATAACCTTCTTATTTGTTATGTTTGTTTTATGCATTAGACACTAATCTGCCTTGGTTCTTCATACCCTGGCATCTTGAGTCTTATGCTACAGCAAAAATCAATGCTCCTAACGATGGCAAATTGCATGTCATCTTTTCATTGCATCATCTTCTTCAACTCCCCCTGCATCATCTCATCCATTTCAAGAACCCACCCATGTCCTCTTCAACCCACATGTCCTCTTGAGGGGGCATCCTTCATCCCTAACTTTCATCTTTACCCCCATCATCTTCCTTCCTAGTCACTTCTTTGAATGACTGGGGCATCTTTTTCAATCTAACCATCTTCTTCTAGGTTCTATGTTTTAATATTCTTTGAAATGATGCTACTTCGTAACACCATCTCAAAGAGGGGCAAAATAAGGCACCTTAAATTTGGACACTTTTAATTTTATCCAAATTTATCCCTTTCGCCTAAGCATCTTTTTATTCACATTAATTAAGTAATATCACTATTATTTAATTAATACCTCTAAAGTTCTTCTAATCCCTAAAGTATCTAGTTAAATAATTAAATACCTTCCCCCTTTCATCAAATGAATTAAATAAATATGACATTTATTTAATTCCTCCTATGTCACATCCTCCATTTTTATTTAATCCTAATCAACCTCCTATTTTCATCATTAAGAATGTGCACATGCCTAATCCTTGATTAAGATGTGTCACATCCTCCAACTTTTGCAAGTTTGCCTCTAATCTCTCTTAGCCACCTAACTCTCCTCTAATCCTTCACTAACTAGCCTAATCAACCTCTCAAGGAATTTTTAATTCCACTCTCATCTTCAAGGAATATTAATTTCTTTCCCATGTCATTTATGATATGTCCTTTAAGTCAACCTGGCCAAAGATTCTCCTTTGGGCAAGGCACCTTCCACTTCCCATGCGGAATTTTAATTCACCTTTTAATCCCCAATGCATTTAAAGAATTTTAAATTAGATATTTGAGAAATTTTAATTCTCAATTTGTCTCTCTCACACTCCACATGGGACAAGGACATCCTTTATGAGGATATTCATCTCAAATCCCAAGGTACTTTGTACCCCCTCCATGTCATGTAATTTCTTTACACCTCATGTCCACCTCTATCTTTCTTAAGCCTTTTCCTCTGTTACATGTCAAGATGTGAGGGCTTGTGAGTTCTCAACCTCACCATAGCCCTACATCTTGGCCATGTTGGGATCAATCTCAACCATTCATTTCTTCTAGGAATTCTCAAAATTCCTATAAATACCGCCTCTTTTCTCTCATTTTAGGGGGAGATCAGTTTGCTAGCCAAACTCTTGCAGTTTTGTTTCTCAATCTACACTTAGCCATTTTCATGTTTTCATCCATTTCCATCCATCTTCACATCATCATCTAGCTTGCATCTTACCATCCAAGGAGCATACACATCAAAGATCGAAGGGCCAACCAAAGGATCGATTCGAGACAAGGTGTAAAGTTCCATTTGTTGCTTTTATCTTGTGTTGTTTCCAACTTAGGCTAATCTTGAGGTGTAGGTTGTTTTGGTGTTTATTTGCACTCTTTTATGTGCTGCTCGTTTTCTAACGCTTACATTCGACCTATCACACCTACAATACAAAATTGACAAAAACATGTCAACTCCCTTGTCCATATTGTCCATGTGTTTGCATTTGAACTCTTAAACGAATGCCATTTTGCAGATCCATTAATTGTTTCACAATCTTGTCAAGAAAAAATATCATTTTCTTCAACTAACCAAAAGAGGTGTCGAATTATTGAGCTCTCACTTGTTCTTGTAGATAATTTGGTATTACACCAATCTACAATTGCACATGCATCTCTAAATTTCACAGCATCCTCAAATTTTAGTTGCTCTCTAGCAAGAATTCTTTTCACACATGCACCTGCTCCATCGTGTTCTCCCTTACCATGACCAGCTTAAAAAAAATCCATATGTGTTGGATATTATTTTCCTTATGAACTCTACATAACCAATACAACATTCTAGCATTTTTGAATTGACTCGTGCAATTATCTGACCATATAAGATGTTCTAGCATTTGAATTCCCCTCTCTTTTAAATTTTTATAAAATATATCAAAACAATATTGTACAAACTCAGATGAATGTAATCGATTATCACTTACATAAAAATGGTACTCTCTCAAAAAAAATCTATTATCTTCTGTACTATCTTCTGCATGTCTATAAACAATGTGAACAAATATAGCTACTTGCATTGAATTATAATACTGTGATTGAATTTCTTCTTGTGGAGCAAGAGTATAATTTTCAGCAAAATCAACAACTGACAATATACTTCCAATTGGGAATGTGTTTTTACATAAACGAAATTGATTATCAAGCCAATGAGAATTATGAGAGTGTTGAACATATTTAGGTACAAACTTATCTTTAAATTCATTAATAAAAGCATGCACACTAACTTTTTCCATAATTAGCTCAACACGTTTTCCAGTTTTTCCATCTTTTAAAGAATACTCAACATTTTAAAAAAAAATTACATCCACTAATTGTTGTCCAAATTCATCTAAACTACTTTCATGCATACATTCTCCTAATAATGAAAAGTTACCACATCTATTGCATTCTCCAGAAATGCATGCTTTTAAAAAAATGAGTTTCCATTTAAAAAGGGATCACAAAACAAACCTGCTATAAAATCTTTGATTCTTTCAGGTGGCATATTAATGCCACAAATGTCCTACATAATTTGGTTAGCATGCAAAGTGCATCGTATATATCGAAATATATCATAATAATAACGAAATTGTACATGAGTCTTACAACAACAAGAGATTCGTTGCTTATTAATTCTAACATACCAAGGTTTACACTTTTCGAATGATCTTTGACTTATGTTAATATTCAATGGTAAGATTGAAGCATCTAATTTTTTTTTATATAATTTAGTTTGAGTCATATCTAAGAGATGCTTTGGATGAGGTTCACGAATTTTGGAACCCACCCTTAATTTTAAGACATCTCTAATGTTAGGTGATACTCTTGTATTATCATACCAAAATTTTTTGATTAAAGATTTAATTTCCCATTAGTTAATTTTGCATGTCTGATCTTGGGAGTCTACCACTAAAACTCCAACATTGATTAATAGGATTCTTTTCAATACTTTCTCTTCTTTTAGCAGCTCTTATCAAAGTTCTAGGATTTACTTTTACACATTTACTAATCTTACTTAACATTCTTTTATTTGAAGTTGTTTTATCAACTAGAGCAGTTGTTATTGCACGACGAGCCGCATTCTTATCTTTCGATCAACTTTTCTTACCAATAACATAAATAGCATTAGCAACACTAGATATGACTTGTTCTACTGAATCATCTTTCTTTTTTGATTTTACAAAAACACCTAATCTTTTTTCATCATTTTTCTCTCATTTTCAACATTCTCATCAATTGCACCATGAGTTGACATTATTGAATCCTTCTAATTTCTTTCTATAAAAACATTTTATATATTTTATTTCCATAATTTCTAATTTGTCTCGAAGAAAATTTACCACAAAGGTTATTTAGCACATCTGTTTCAATAGTAAAAAAAGCATTTTCACCTTCATCCATAGGAGTTTCATTTTCATTCACACAAGGGGTTTCATTTTCATTTTCAAATGTAAAAGGGATTTCATTATCATTTTCATCAATATGAGGGATTTCATTCTCATTTACATTCTCATAAGATATAATTTCATCATTTTCTTGTTTCTGCATTGTTTCAACCCTAATATTATTGATCTCATCAATGGTGTATCCAACTTCATCTAAACAAGCACTATCAATATTATGAAAACTTGGGTTTGAACACATACCTAGATAGATTGTTTGAATATGTGCATTTTCCATATCATTGGGAGGTGGATTTGAAGACACACCCGAAGTTGTTTGCTTATCATTCAAAGTTGAAGTTGAAGGCACAGTTGGGTTTGTCTCCGTAATTGCATTTTATTCTATATTCACCATCTCCACATTTGCATCATCTACATTCATTTCATCATTCATGGCTTCCTCTTCAACATTCTTGGAACTAGATGCTTCCAAATCTTTCATTTGACGATTCCTTTCTCGCCTTTCCCTTTGTCTTTTTGCCTCCTTATCTTTATTTGCTTGAACTTCTTCGGGTGTCGTTACCTTTCTACATCTTTTTTTTTTGTCTTTACTTATCACCCATGGCTACCAAACCCTCTTTGATCACAAAAACAATAATTCAAGAAACTAATTTTCAAATTTCCACCTCCTTCAAATATTCAAATTAAACTATGTACTATGAAGATCATTTTTTCTATAAACTTTGAAGTACAAAAACATCATGAGTACATCCAAAAATTCACTTTTTCCAAATCTTCTTGTAAAAAGTTTTTGCACTTGATTCCACTTCAGAAAATTCAACCTGCACTTTGTCTCTTCCAACAATTTGAATAGAATATGCCCTGCACAAGGACAAATTTGCAATAAAAAATGCAAAAAATGACACTTTCGGACCGTACTACAGAAAATGAATGTTGCAGGAAAATCGTGTTTTACCAAAATTTTCTAAATTAGGGAAAAACGACTATATTAGAAACATGTACGCGTTATGTCCAAGAAACGTATACGCGTTATGAAACGCATACGCATTACATTTTCCTAATGGGTCAATGGGTAACGCGTATGCGTTATGAAACGCGTACACGTTTCATTTCAACAACGCGTATGCATTCTGAAATGCGTACGTGTTTCATTTGAATAATGCATACGCATTTCATTTGAATAATGCGTACGTGTTATTTAAAAATTGAATTTCCACACCACATCCAACCTTGGTTTTAGGCTTGGGAAAGGCTTGGAAATCCGAGCCTTAGCCTTTGACCTACAACTAAAAAACTAAGGCAGATTGAAGAAGAATGTCCAACTTTGACAACATAGCTGATGGACTTTTTTTCTGAATGAATCTATAAAATTAAAACCCATTAGAGAACACAATGTCTACTTTCTAAATATATAAATTTTGTTAAGATTGGATTATGTTTGCTATTTTTTAATTAATTTTTAAGCAAACTAGTCCTTAAACTTGAAATATGAGGTTTTTTTGGTTTTTTAATAACTTTTTATTGGTTAAGTTTCTTGTAAAAAAAAAATATATGGCATCAAACTTCAGACAATTCTCTACACATTGAAAAAAAAAAGAGTCAAAAAATGTTTTGTTTAGGTCCAATTATGTTGTCTGTACACGTTGATTTAAACATCAATTAAGGCCAATAAAAAATTAATTAAAAAAAAATATTCAACTAAAAATTATAAAAAAAAATCCACATCAAACTTCATGTTGTTAGCTCTCATTTCCCAAAAGGAATTAGCAGAATAATTTTATTTGGGTTAAAAAGTGTTGTCCGTACACCTGCTTGGTATGGTAAAAAAACAAGGATTTTTAAAAAGTGGTTTTTATAGATCCCTATCAAAATTTAATTTCTATAATTTGAGTATTTTAATAATTTACATATTTGGAAACTAGATTCAAAATTGTAGATTTAATATGACTGAATTTTTTTAATATTCATTGTGTAAGTGCCTCAAATTTTCAATCCAAATGTGACAAACTCTGAAAAATAGCAAAAACATTTCCACTTTTTGAGCTTTTTGTGTACCCAACTTCTTGCATCAGCCCTTTGATGCTTTCCAATGACACATCTTTGGTTCTTGCATGAATCATGAAAGATAGTTAACAACAAAACTAATAGTTGGTCTAGTGTAAGTCAAGTAAATCAAACCTCAATCATTTGTCGATAAAGAGTTGCATTTACGTGAGGAGATTAATCAGAAATAGATAACTACAATCTTGATTCCATGGGTGTAGACATGGGTTTGGAATCCATCATTCTAAACTTTTCAAGTAAAGTGTTGGAATATTATATTTGAGATACAAAGATATGGTGATTAGTTTTACATACCTCTAAGTCGAGGCAATAATGTAGTAGCCCGAGATCTGTCATATCAAATGCCTTCTTGAGATCATTTTGGTTGTCTCAACCATTGCTTTTGAGCTACTTGTGATAACTAGGTCATCAATATATACATTAATAATCACTATCTCTCGCCCTTGTTCCTTAAGGTAGAGATTTGGATCATATGGACGCCTAGTAAAACCATGTTTTAGCAAATGTTCATCAATTTTAATATACCAAGCTCTAGGATCCTATTTGAGACCATATAAGCACTTAACAAGTTTGCATACCTTTTCTTCTTTACCAAGTGCAATGTATCCCTCTAGTTGGGCCATATAGACTTCCTCCTTAAGGTCTCCATTGAGAAATGTACTCTTTACATCCATTTGATATAGCTTCCATCCAAATTGTATAGCTAAAGAAAAATCATTCTAATGGTTTTCATCTTTATTGTGGGAGCAAATGTTTCTTCATAATCAATCCCTTCTTTTTGGGCATAATCCTTGGCTATAAGTCTATCCTTGTATTTATCTATACTACCATATGCTTTATAATTAGTTTTGAATATCCATTTGCATCCAATGGCTTTATTACCACATGGTAGATCAACAAGTTCCCAAATCTGGTTTTTCATTAGGAACTAATACTTTGCATCCATAGCCTCCTTATAAGGCTTTGATACTAGTGCCTCATGAACATTAGATGGTTCAAAATTATCAACAACTGAACTCATTAGTGCTAGATTTACCTCATTGCAATCCATGATACGAGTCCTTGGTCCTGAAGTTGAAGTGTCTAGGACTTCATCTAACTTTACATCGTGAATGGTACTAGTATGCCACTTAGGCAAAGGTCTTGTAATATTTGTGGGCAGTGAGTTAGTTTGATTTTCAACATCCCCATTATTTTTCCCATCCAACTTGAATATAGGAGCACTATCTAGATCATGTGATGACATGGAAGGTGAACTTAACTCATGCTTCTCATAAAAAAATGACATCCCTACTGATGTATATCTTCTTTGTGTTAGGATCCATAAGACTATATGTCTTAGAATCACTACTATAACCAAGAAAAATCCATTTCATGGGTATCTCATCAAGATTATTTCTTTGTTGCTTAGGAATGTGCATGTATGTTGTGTAACCAAACACATGAAGATGTAATATATAGATGGCTTTACTCCTATCCATGCTTCTTCTAGTGTGATGCCATCAATTGCTTTGGTTGGTGCACAATCTTGAAGATAAACCGTTGTATGAACAACTTCAGCCCAATATGCATGTCCCAAATGAGAATCCTTCAACATGCTACATACCATCTCCATGATTATGTGATTTCTATCACACGTTTATTTTATTTCTTATGCATTCCAATCTTCTCTGGTTGTTCATGGAGGTGGATACAAAAAAATGGAGGTTTGACTAAGGAAAATCCCTATACAACCCCCAATTTTTTCCCTCGTCTCCATGTGTGCAAGTGTTGGACAAGTTAAACAAATAAAGGACCTCACTTTGGCATTTTTTGGGCTTGATCCATACAAACGACACTGCAAGTGCGCAGACATCCTCGCGGCGTGCTAGTGTCCAAGGCTGAGACTTCACCCAACTAGTATTACATTGTATATTTTGTACCATCTTTTCCTATAGACTAAATATTTTTATCATTTTGTATATGCTAGTTATTTGAGATTTTCAATTATGTTCATTGTCAAACTTAGCTTAGATTTTAGTTTTAAAGCATTTCTATTTCCAACTCACTTGGACCAGGTCAATTTAGGTAGTTGAGAGATAAATTTACTCTTTGAGATCCTATTATCTTGAGGGTAGTGACTTCCCTCCTCTATAAACATATTGGCAACTTGAACATGCTTAGTTTCCATGACACCATCATTGACAACATTCTTGTTCTTATTCCAAAAGTGGGGTTTGTCATTGTTTTCTTTATAAATCTTGACCAAACCCTTAGCTATTAGAGCCTTTTCAATGGTGACACCCTTCTCTATGATTTCATCAAATGATGATGCACAATGTATTTGCAAGTGGAAATCCATTTCTTGATTCAAGTTCTAAACAAAGCTATTGACCAATTGCTTCTCGGGTAGAGGCCATGAAAGATGGCTAGCAAGAGCTATCCACCTTTGTAAGTAACCTGAAAAAGTTTCTCCACTATGTTGTTTGTTGTCACAAAGATCGAGCATGGTTACTTCATGCTCAAGATTATAGGAGAAATGAGCTACAAAATTTTTATGATAATTTCACAAAGGTAGTAAAAAGGCTATGGGGAAGGTGGAGAAATCATTATGAAGCTTGACCTCACAAACTATGAGGAAGCAAGCAAGAAAGATAGTTGTCATTATAAGCCACCTCCTAGCAAGCCATGAATAAATCTTTGACATGATCTTGAGGATCACCTTTGTTGGGATTTACCAACAGGATGGAGCAATTAGATAACACAATTATAAATGTAGATAACAGAAATAACAAAAATGAATTACATAGAACACAAAGATTTAGTGTGGTTCATCCAATGTAGGCTACATCCATAAAACAACTGTCCAAATCATTTTTATTATCCAGCAAAATACAAGTTACAATATTTCATTAACCCACAACACTGTCTACAACTGTGTGCATTCTCTCAAAACACATTCAATCTACTTGCTCAACACTTTAGCTATTGCATGCTCATTCACATTCACATGCGTGACCCTTTGCCTTCTACATTCACAACAAAGAAACTATCACGATTTTGTAGTTATAAACTAGTTTTCAATTGAAATTATGAACATTTTCTTTATTAAAATATGGCTAAATGCGACTGCCAAAGTGGCCCAAAATATTAACTTAGAGCATGACCAGGCTCCACAAACCAACAATATCCCACTTGGAGGCTAATCAAGCTCCACACTAAACAATCTCCCGCTTAGAGACTAATTGTGTAGCACTGCTGTCCCTATAGCTCCCACTAGATTGACACATCTGGACATAATTGTTTCTTATTTCTACCATTATCAATCTTTAAGACCAATGGAAACTGATGAGGAAATCAGCTTCTCCCTTGTTACCACATTCGTAATTATATCTGCAAGATTCTTACTTGTATGAAGTTTCTCTAGCTTCAACTGACCATCCTCCAACAATGACTGGATGAAGTGGTACCTAAGTTGTATGTGTTTTGTTCTAGAATGAAGTGCAAAATTCTTATTGCCATCTCAATTCCTCTAAGAAATATTGTAGCCAAATCATCTCTTTGCTTGCTTCAATAGCAACTACATATTCTACTTTTGTGGTTGAGAAAGAAATGACCTTCTATAACCTCGAAATCCAACTAATTGTTGTCCCTCCTATAGTAAAAACTTAACCTGTAGTATTGCTTGCTATCAATGTCACCCGCCAAATCAGAGTCAACATATCCTTGTAGAGCAATGTTTGATCCTCCAAAACATAAATGTTTCGTAGTTGTACCTCTCAAATACATGAGAATCCATTTCACAACATTTCAATGTTTCATTCCTAGATTGCTCATATATCTGCTCATGACTCCAAGAACATGTGCAATATTTGGCCTCATGCATACCATGGCATATATTAAACTACCAACAACTGAAGAATATGGAATCTTAGACATTTTGTCTTCCTCCTCTTGTGTCTTTGGACACATCTCCTAAGTCAATTTAAAATGACTAGGCAAAGGTGTGCTAACAACTTTTGCATTTTGCATATTAAATTGTTTCAACACATTCTCTATACATTCACTTTGAGACAAAGTTAACTTTTTGTTTTCCCTGTCCTATGAAATCCTCATGTACCAAGGATTTGTTTGGTTACACCCAAATCCTTCATAGCAAAAGACTTGCTAATTTTTGCTTAAATTAATTAATATGCTCCATGTTAGACCCCACAACAACCATGCTATCAACATATAATAATAGAATAATATAACTACCTTTTTTCAACCTCTTAAAATACACACAATGGTGAGAAGATCTTTGAGTTGATTAGGGCCCATGAAATCCAAGCTTAAGGCTTTGCCATTTGTCCTTTGACTCAAGGGACTATTCAACTCATCAAGAGAGGTAATCTGACACCATCCATTAAGTCTTTAAGAGTTTGCACAGAACAACGCCACAACAAATCTACAAGATTCATTCACAGTCATCAAAGAGATCTTGGGTTTGAAAGACCAGATTGTAATGTTTGTGATTCTTGACACAACCATTAACATAATTGACTTTGTTGTCTTGTATATTGTTGTGTTCATGTATCCAAATATAACTATCTCTAACATCAATAGAAAAATGATGTTGATGTTGAGGTTAATTTCAGAATTTGTCATCAATTTCATTGAGAGTATATATAATAAGATTAAGTTTTGATTAACAAAGGAAACATAAATTGCTCATTGTTGAAGTCTGTGACAACAGTAACCCAATATCTAAAGGGATATGAGCCATCACAAATAAGAATGCTGACCTGTGTTCAATGCTAGAGGCTCCAATACATACAAGTTAGGTTAAGCTAAAGACAACTCTTCAAATTGCTTTTGATGTCCTAGACTAGGAGGTATTATGCTAAAATGAAAATGAAGAGGTCTCTTCTCCATAACATAGAGATAATGAGGAAATCTTTCATTGTAGTGAAAACAAATAACACAAGAAAGGAAGCATCTATCATTTGGAGGCGGTTTGCTCAATTTTCATGTGGGCGACATTAAACAGGCATAATGAAGGGTTTGCACCAAAAGCATGTTTGGAAAATCAGATAGAATTAGTCAACCCTTAATGGAAGATATGCACTGTGCTAAGTAGCCAGTTGGAGTATTATGATTTTTGTATTCTTAACAAAGATAAATTGGTTGGGCTCAAAAGACAAGAAACTCAGTTTATATCTATAGCATGCTTCAAGGCATGCCATATGAAAAACCAAGGGAGCAAATGAAGTCCTTCCAAGATATCAACCAAACTAGTAATGCATCAATACTTTTGAATGAAAAGAGTGGATCAGATAGGATTCTCATGTTGCAATGTAAAAAGCACTAGGAGAGCATTTTGAGGATGATTTAGAAGATATAAATGGTGAAGATGTCAATGATCTGGTCCCCAATATTTGTCCAGCATAGAGGAGCCTGTTTTGTAAAATTGTTCTGATGTAACATCTTTTCATTGCCAAAGTCTAAGCTATGGTTTCATATATTATATTATTTTATCCATTTTGTAGATTTTGTAATTAAGTCAATGTTATTTTGGTATTGGCAAATTCATAATTTTGAAAAAAAAAATTGTTTCAAGCTGTTATGACTTATAGTTTCTGAAATTATTACACCCCAAAAGGTTAGTAGACTCTGATTAGCAATTGTTTTGGCTATATGCATTTTCTGACAATAACTGTCAGAACTCATTATACCTTTCTTCATCTGCATGATGGTTACATTTCCTTAAGTTCCTTTAAAGCAGAAATTCAATGAGACGTTAGTATTTTAGATTTCTGAACTAGAGTTGTTGTGTCCCCTAGCTCCAACTCACCCCCTTGTGAAATTCTTTCTGCCTCTTCCTTGTTGAAAAATAACACAATCTCTTCTAGAGTTTTGCCTTTTGTCTCAGGTATGTAGATATATACAAACCCTGCACAGAGGAGTGACATACCAGCAAAGAGGAAGAACGTTCCGGCTGTGGTGATTGAATTAGAGAGACTTAAGAAAGTCATAGAGATTATTCCACTAGCAACTCTGTTAAATACAACGCCCAGACTAGCTGCTTGTGCCCGCAATCTCAATGGGAATATCTCTGACAACAAAACCCAACATATTGGCCCTAATCCAACGGAGAAAAATGCGACATTGCAACACACTGCCAACATAGCTAAAAAAGCAAGTCCTTGGTGGCTTCCTGATGTGTTTTCTATTAAGGAAAAACCCGATGCTAAGGCTATTAAAGATACAGTCATCCCAAGGGCGCTTGTCAGCAACAATGGCCTCCTTCCAACTCTATCTATCAAGAATGTCGCTACCAAGATAAATGCAGTTTTAAAAAAACCTACTGCAACTGTAGCACCAAGAATTCCTGCTTGACTCTGAATTCCAGATTCTTTGAAAACCACTGGACTGTAATAAACTATTGCATCAATGCCTGATGCTTGCTGGAAGAACTGAATCCCTAAAGCTATGATCAGCATCCTCTTCAACGTAGGAGTGGGCCAGAAAAGTTCTCTCCAAACTCCTTCCCCATGATGTTTCTTTCGGAGAATTTGGGAATTTGGTATGTCAATATTTTCATCGTGTTCCCCCAATTTCTCAACATTGTCATTAGATTCATTACCTCCAACACCTGCTGCTTCTATAATTTCTCCCAGTCTTGCATCTGCCTCACCTTGATCATCTGAGGTACTTGCCAGTACAGATGCAGCTTCCTCAATCCTATTTTGCATAACAAGCCATCTGGGGGACTCTGGCATACCAAAGACAGCTAATGCAAGGAAAAGTGATGGAACCAATCCTACACCAAGCATCAACCTCCAGCTTATATGGGCTGGCAATCCAGAGAGGAAATAATTGGAAATATAACCAAGAAGAATTCCGACATTGATAAAAATCTCAGGAAGGGATGTAAGTGCCCCTCGGCTTGATGCAGGGGAAACCTCTGCAGTGTATACTGGGGCAATCATTAGGCCAAATCCAACTCCAATCCCACCCAGAAACCTGCCAACCATCAAAATGAAAAAGGAGGTAGCTAAACCCATTATACCTGCACCCACCATGCATATGAGACCAGTCAAAGCCATTGTCCATCTTCTTCCTATAGCGTCTGAGGTCCTACCTGCAGCTGCAGCTCCTAGAAGAGAAACTATGCTCAAAGATCCAATAAGCACCTCTATTTGTTCCTCATTTATGTGCAAATCCTCTTGAATAAATATAATTGCTCCACTCATAACTCCAGCATCTGCACAGTATCAGAAAAAGGCGTTTAATTTGTCAGCTTTGGGAATTCTCAAATCACCTACCAATTGAAACAAGCAGATGGCAGAACATGGAGCATCAGTTACCTATATATGTGCTATGTAATCAAGAAGTAGAGGGCAAGAAAAAAGGTGATGATTCGTTATTCTCATTCCAAGTATGAACAAGATTGAAACACTCAAGCATAACGTAACGAACTACTTGCACAATCTAGTGAGCTTGCTTCCTAAGCAACTAAGTTGGTCATCTTCCTTCCAAGCAGTTAGTTATTCTACAACTGAGGAACATGATTTTAGATAGTTTTGAAGTTGAAAGCAATTAATATGCAAATATTATGGCTAAAATATTGTATATGTATGTCTGTTGGTCCATACTCCATAGAACGTACACCGTCTAACAAGGGCAATAACGAGCATTTTCATTACCATTAAGAGTGGCTCCTTCAAGGCCAATACCTTTGCTCAAGAAAGGCTACAGAGTGAAATGAACATAAGTGCCCAGGCCCAAATACCCCACCAAATAAATGATAAGTTTAATTCTTTGGAGTATTGTACTCTACATTGATACACGTTAAATTCCTTTGTTTGAAAGAGGCTACAAAGGCAAATGGCCTAGTCACCAGAAAACTTGGGTTCAAGAACTACACTCTAACCCCACCCACGTCTCCTGATGAGTCATACCCTTATTCTATGCTCCGGAACCTTATTTCAATATCTTCAGTCCCTGTCTCTGGAAGTATCTAAAATTCCTAAGTGACTAAGCTAGATAGAATGAGATCCACTTGCATGAGTAAAATGATCTAAGCTTAATTTCATTTTTACTCACTATCCCCTGGGCAGTGCAGATATTGATATGAAAACACTGCTTTGAAAAAGGATGTTCAACAAGCATTTTGTCTTTGTTTTAAAGAACTCTGCATTTCCTTCAGTTGGGTCAAATAAAACTATTAAGGTTTAAATTGGGTGTTGTGGCCAGTTTCAAGCAGGGCCCTCAATCCGACCTGCTCTAATTTGAATGTGTAACTGTGATGGTGACTTAAAAAGCCCACTTTTTCAATATTTGTAGACATGTAAAAATGGCTTAATGCATATCACACATCCTGAATTACATTTTTTCCACTATTGCCATCATTTCACTTTATTTACATCATTAAACCTCTTTTAACATCATTTCCATTATTTAATCCTATTTGTGTTTCACTTTGATTGTGCTAACCTTGTTTGTTGAATTCACAGCTATGACAATTGTATTTCATGAGTACGTTGGATTTTATCTTTTTGTTTTTGTTTTGATTTCATTTGATTGATTTCATTGATACTAATTCTGATCCATCCCCTTTCAACATCAAAAGAAAAACTAATGAAATTTTCACATTTTATATTCTTCTATTTCTTTTGTGCTAATGCAGCTGGCATCTACAGTGCAAAGAACAACTGTCACACCTAAAAAGGGTTTTACAGATCTGAAATGAGAAATCAACAATGCGTCTAAACTTTGAAAAAAAATGGTTCATACGTACATACCATAGCCAAGCACGATAGAATTCATGGATGCCAAAATTGCACAGGCAAGCACATACGTGTTCATGGGCTTCTTCCCGCCAGAAGAATTTGAATGACTATTGACTAGTTCATATTTCCCAGTAGGAAGCTTCAAATCATCATTAGTATCAGCAATTTTCTTTTTTCCCCAGCCCATCGTTACTATTTCTCCTCTGCACAACAGTTGGTTAGATCTGTAAGTGATTCTACTTTTCTCTTCTCATAGTCTGGCGATTGTTAGATATTTTGTTTCAGGCAATGCAGTTTCTTGACCAAATCAAAATATTTCAGTTGACTGCATTCCCAAAGGAACGTGTGAATTTTTTAGTCAAGAATAATAATACAAAACAAGGTTAACTTATAACGCGTCAAAATACAAGCTTTAAAAGAAAGAGTTTTTTTTAAACAGACTGGAAGAATATTATAGTCAACTCTATTTGATGAATTTTTTAAGCTCAACCTGCAGTAATTTAACGCACGCGAGATTGTTTATAGAATGAGTAAGCGAGTTTTTTTTTATTATTTTTGTCTTATTAGTAAGATAATGATGTTAACGTTCAACCTTTTCAAAAATTAATAAATAGTAGTTATATATCTTCAAGATAATTTATAAATTACATTCGTTCATTTTTTATTAGAAAATTTAAAATAATATAAAATATTGTATAATTTATTAGATAAAAAAAATAATAATTAAACAATGAAAATAGAATAAAAATCAATAAAAGAATCATTACACATGAAAATAGAAAGTAATTTTTTCTTTTTCTTTCACTTTGCTAACCACCTATGTTCTACTGTCATTGTAGAGTTACGTCCTGCTGCCATTTTAGAGTTTCGAGGTAATAAAGTGTTCAGAATTTTGGATTCAAATTGTGTGCAATTGATATAAAAAAATCATACAATTTCAATTCAAAAATCTCAAACACTTTATTATTATGGACTGTGGAAACTTCATCTTATTAAAGAATTCAAAATTAAAGATTAAAAAGTTTAAAAATAATGACATTTTTTTTTCAATATAATCAGTATAAATATTTTAATTGTATTTATTAAAAAAAATTAAAATTGTTATTTAGGATTGATCAATTTATGAAGATTATTTTTTAGATAGATGTATTTAAGATATGTATAAGACATGTATTAAAGAGAAAGTATATGAAAATAAATTATATTTTTTTGATGGTTTAGAGATTTCATCATAAATATAAGCAATGTCATAAGATTGCTCAATCTTCAATCAAAAGCAACGTGGATGAAAAATCAATTCTCTAAGTGTGAAGGATTGTGGAAGTAAAGTCTCTAACTAAATACTAGCTAAGATAAAACATCTCTAAAAATATAATTGATCATATTGAAATTTTTTGTTAGTTTAGTTGTGATCTTTGAAGAAAATAATATGAATCTTTAAAGAGGCAAAAAAATACCTCATAATATTATAGTAAAAAGGCATTTAAAAATAAAATGATTATTGATTTCAAATTTCATGAAAAATTTCTAACAAATATAATGCACACCAAGATTATGGCAATCAAACCTCAAGAAATAAAACAAACTCTAAAATATTCAAAAGAATTTTCAAACTCCAAAACAATTACAATTTAATATAATCAATAATATTATATTGAAATTAAAAATATGTATCATAACAATAATAAAAATTAAAAATAGATTTACACAATAAATAGGCTATATAAATCTTATTCAAAACCAATATTCATTTTCCTTCCAAAAAATATTAATATATCTGTAGAAAATTTATAGAGAAAAAATGTGGGCATATTAATACCTAACAGAAGAGAAGCCATGACGTACCAACCAAACTAATGCAATCTGAGAGGTCAACCACTTCTATTATATTACCTAAATAAAATAATGGGATCATCAAACATCAATCTCAAGCTAATGTAATATAGTTGATGTTTTTTTAGTAGTGAAAAAGGTTGAAATATCTTGGTTTTCATATATTTTGAGAGATTGGTTTGGATGTTTAATTTATTTGTTTATTAGATTAAATTTATAAGTATGGAAATGATTTTGGATTTTTAATTCATATTTTTAAATGGATTTAAGAATTAACTTTTTCTTAATTAGTTATTATTTGTTCATTAGAATGTAAAATATGTTAATTTGCGAATTAGGATGTTATATTAAAGAAAAACTCTAATCTATTGACATCCAACTAGTAGCTCCCATTTCCACTTGTCTTATCACATAGACAGTAACATAGAACATTCATTATATTATTAGCTTCCATCAACATTTGTATTTATATACAAATTAGGGCATATCGCATGGTTACTTGTTGTCTTTGATCCTTGATCCAAAACTATTAAATTAAATCATAGTGGTTTGATAGAAGGTGAAGATCCTCGTTGAGTAAACTCCTAACATATATTATCAACATTGCCTTTTTTGGATATATATATATATATAGATTCTAAAATTTGAGATGAGCAAATTTCTATCATTTATGTTGACACAAATTGAATATGTTGGTAGGATTCATTTCTATAGGCATGGAGATCAATTATGTAGGCTCGGATTTGAACTAGGATGGAGAACAATTTAGTCAACCATTTGTGAGGGTTTTCTAATATTAGTTATGATTATATAGCACACTTTGGATCATAGAGTGATAATCTTCAATTAAAAACCTCTAGTATGGTTCTTATCATGTACCTTGTGTCCTCCAACCCTTCAAAGTCTTAAAAGGATAATTATTTTCAAAAGGATGGTGATAAGAAAGAGGATAATCCTAACAATCACTATATTGTCGAGCTTCTAATGTTCTTACATTCAAACATCAAATTTTCAAAAAGCTTACCAAATTAGATGAGCCCTTAGATAAAGTGATTCAAAATTTATTACATGCTAAAATGTTTACCCTTTCTCCTATTCATACATGGCACACTTGTAGAGGCTTGCTTAAGGGTTATGATGAGAATGGATTTTGTCATTATTATAGAGTTTATGGGCCATATACTACACAAAATTACATGGGGTTCAATGTAATGTCCTAGGCCAAAACAATAATGCAAATATGATTCTTAACCTTCCAAAAAAACTCATCATTTGAAAAAAACACCATCAAACCTAACATTCACTCATAATTTAGATAACTCAAATTAAAATTACTATTATGCACCAACAACATTTAAAATATAAAATGACAAAAATGATTCATGGTCTTCTTATTAGAATGAACAACAAATAATAGGTCTGAATCCTCATCTCCTTATTAAAATAATGGTTGTATTACATTCAAATGGTTTTGCAAGATTATTGACTACAATGAAAAATTCATACCAACAACATTGATAATTCAAATCAACATCATTGACAATTCAAATCAATACTATGTAGTTGAAGTTCACATCCAATGAAGCTCAAATATGAACTATGTATGAGATCACCCTCTAAATTAAAGTTAGGGTTTTAGTCCTAGGATTCCCACGCTCAAATACAAGTGCCCAAAAAGGATTCTAAAAGGATTTTGATTAAGTATAGATGATCCCATGTGAAAATATTCACCCTTTTATATCATCCATAAATTGAACAGGTCAACCACCATGTACACCTGCAACTTTGAATTTGAACAAACATTCCAATTTGAAAGTGATGGCACAAAAAATAGACTACTGGAAACAATATGACACGTGTTAGGATATTAAGAGGGGAACAAAAACATGAGAAAAAATATCCAGGATCGAGGGTCGATCAAATCACAAGACCTAAACTATATGTCAAGGCATAAAGAGTGAAGAAATGAGCATGTCAATAAGGGGAAATCAAAATAAAAATAAAAAATACAATGACAAGGCAAGTGAAAGATGGAAGGAATGATAAGAAAGTGATGTTTGAAACTCTAACATGAAGAAGGAAAGGGAAAATTTAGAAGAAAAAGCATGCTCAAGAAGGGGAAAACACAACAAATAGAAATAAGGAAGACACAAGTATAGATCTAATATACAAACTTAGATTGACTAGAGTTGGGACATGAAAAGTATGCCCCCCTCAAAATTGCTTATCCTCAAGCAATTGTAGGTTTGGATGTTCCAATATATATAGGCCTTGCCACATTTGAACCTCCGCTAAGAGATCTTTCCACCAAATAAATTACTCCTTAGTGCTTCTATTTGTTAGCTTCACCTCCCTTATATCCATGACTACTTCAATAATAAAAACCAAATTTCCATCTTCATCAATCAATGACAACTAATTTGACGATTCTATATATTTTCCCAACACCTTTTTGAGGCAAGGTATGTGAAAGAAATTGTGTATCTTACTTTCATCTAGTAGCTCCAACTCATAGGCCACTTTGACAATCCTCTTAGAATTTTTGTAAGGCTTGTAGAAATACAACTTGAGCTTTTATGCCCATTTTCCTTCAAGGAAGATTTCTTATATAACCATATTCTCACAAAAACCATGTCTTTGATCTCAAATGTTCTCTCGATCCTATGACAACCTACATATGTATTCTATCAATTTTCAAATTTTTGGAGATTATTCTTTGCTAACTTCATAATGTATTGGCTTTTTTTTATTACATCAATTGATCCTAGTACCTTTATATCTACCAAACTGACATCATGAAGTCAAGATTTATACCCATACAAAGACATGAATGACATCATCTTGATTAAACTGTGGTAGGTGGCATTGTAACAATGCTCCCCCAAATAGATTCTCTTGATCCAAGTCTTCTATTTATCAAAAACATATTTGATGAATAACCATCCACCCCTTTATTTATGATATTGGTATGGCCATCTATTTGCAGGTGATATTTGGTGTTAGGGGTAAGCTCAAGTCCCACAAAAAGTAAGATGTATTTCCAGAATAATCTCATGAAGTGACTACCCCTATCACTCATGATTCTCTTGCTGAGTCCATGAAATCTCATCATGTCGAAGAATAGATCAGTCACTTGTGGCACTCTAAAATCAAAAGATCTGGTAGAGAAATGTGCATACTCTGTTATTCAATTTACAAACTATATATATGCATTCCTTATCTTGGAGTTTAGGAAGTCCTATAATGAATTCCATCGAAACACTTTCTCGTTCCTTCTCTAGAATGGGCAAGGGCTACAAAATACCTACTAGAAATTATTGTTCCATTTGATTTTTTTGATAAATGATGCATTCTTTGATGTGAGTGAGCATAATATCATTAGGTCTCTTCCATGTACACTTCTCCCTAATTTTTGTGTGGGCCTTGAAATACTCGGGGTGGCCTTCCAAGTAGTTTCATAAACTTCTTGCAAGATCTTTCCATTCTATTATTCTCAAAGTTGGCATGCTCACTTTGTGGGATAACCCCTACGAAACTTGTCCATTGTGTAACCCACACCCTCTAAGCATGCAAAACAAGAAAAAGCCTACTTGCCCTCATGCATGGTTTATCCTTCAAAAAGTTATTTCGAGAAACTACCCTTTTCTCCTTTTGAAAAATTACAATAGGTCAAAATTGCAAAAAAAATCAGTTTTGAGAGTTAGCATTTTTTCTTGCATATGTAGGAGCGCTGAATTTTAGAGCCCTTGCATCTTTTTAGTAAACAACATTTTTTATGTACCTACATTGATTTTCAACACAACTGCATCTCTAAGTTCACATGATTGGCATTTATTGCAATGATTATTGCAAATTATAATGGGCTTTTAAATCAGTTTTAAGTTATTTTTAATTTCATAATATTTTCATTTTCAGCCTCTGTCTACTTATGTGTGCTCATTTTCTCTTTTTGTTGGCTCGTGTTTGGATTTCTTCATAGATTTCAATCGACTTTCCTCCATCTTCACTATTTACGAGTATGTAATAATCCAATTTTCCTATTCTTTCTTCACCACTTTGTTTAATATGTTTAGGGTTTTGGTAGCATCATCTTTAGTTTTCATTTGTTCTCATCACTGTAAGTAATCACTTTGTTTTAGGGTTGTATATTTTCTAGTTTTTGTTAATCCTCAAGCAGTTTTCATTTGGGTTTTCAAACCTTGAGCACTTGTTATCACTCTGCATTTCCGTGAAACCTTTGGTAACAACATGTTTCAAGATTTCAAATCCTAACTCCCATGCTTACTCAAGCCCCCTTTGCGCCAAAACCCCCCATTACCATGAAGTATGCGCACTATGGCATTTAAATACCGACTTACACTACCCATTGCCCTATATCATGTCCCACGGGATTTGAAACCCACACTACATTGCCCTATGCATGAAATGATGTATGGTGTATTTCGTTGTTTAAAACCCATCATGTGTTATTGACCAACGAACCTTGTATCACCACCCACGTGCATATCAAGTTTTGAAACCGATGTTGTATGTCCACTGTAACGCCATAGAAAGTGCACAAGAACAGATTAGAAGCAAACATGCAATCTAAGTTAAATGCAAATCTAAATGCTAAGCAACAAAGAACAAAGGAAGTTAAAATGTAAACAAACTGAAACAATCTCACCAATTTCAAACGTATTTCCATGATTCATCTCGATTGCCCTTCTCCATTTTGCTTGTGTAGTATAATTGCCCTCAGATTTTTCGTAAATTCGTGCAAGTATAGCTTAAGATAGTGATTTAGCAAGACATCAAAGATTCAAGATAAGTGCTCTCAAAAGTCATAAGAATTCGCGAGAGAGATTGGAATGAAGAATGACAGATCAATTTATAGAAAATTGATTATTCGAACGACAGGCCAAGATTGAAAGATCAACAGACGGTTGAGATTGATAGATTAGACATGCATTCTGATAACTGTCAGTAATGACATGAGTGATATAAATTAGAAACAGAATTAAAGATTAAATAAATGATTTAATCTTCCAGTTTGGTATTCGAAAACAGAAGAATTATCTTTGCATGACAAAGATGAAGATTGATTAAAGCAACTCATGTTCGAATGCACGCACAAGGTTTAATTAATTAAATAAGAATACTTAATTAATATGCATGTACACGCAATTGAGTTAGCACTGAATGATTCAATGATTTGACGAAGAGATTACTCGAGAACGCCACTCAAACATTAAATCAAGAGTTAACTGAGCGATTTGAAATAGATCTTTGAGTCGAGTAAAAGTGAATACTTAGATAACTCACACAATTATCTAAATATAGAGGAATGCGTTAAAATAGAATTCATGAATTAAATAATTCATTTAATTCAAGATTTGATATTTGAAGAATAATTAAATAAATAAGATTTACTTAATTAAGTGATGAAGGGATTTAAATGAATAATTAAATAAATAAAGAATTTATTTAATTATAGTTGAAGTATGATAAAGAGTAAATTAAATAAGAATTTATTTAATTTGACAAGAAGGATAAGGTTAATTAGTAACATAATTAAATAAAAAGCGTTTATTTAATTAATCGATAGAATAAAGAAAAGTGTGAATTAATTAAATAATTAAGATTATTTAATTAATAGAAGAAATGAAGACTATAGAGAATAATTAAATAATTGACATTATTTAATCATGACCATGAAGAATACGAATTATGAAGAATATTGAAGTCGCACGCCTAAACCAGATTTCGGTGTCTACATCCACTATTTTCCCCACATAAAATGAATGTTCCAACGAAAAAAAATTGCCATCACATATTTCATTGCATCCCACATGTAGGTTGGGGTTTAAATCCCAATTGACATGTTATTGCATTACCCACTAAAGATGCATGTCAGGTTTTAAAACCCAACTTGCATCCTTAAATTTGCATTATCATGTGATGTCAGAGTTTTTCTCTGAATATGCATATGATAAATTTTACCCCATGTAGGGAGGGGATTTTTCCTCGCCCTTACATCATTTTTCCCTGTCATTATGTAGAGGCACTTTTTTTTTTTGCACCTCTGCATTCTAAGCTAAAATACCCAATGTAAGGGTAGGGTTTTTCTCTGCCCTTACAACTTTTTTCTCTAACACTATGCAAGAGTGAAAATTTTCTACACCATTGCATTTAAATTACCAAGTCATGCAATATCTCAATTTTTATGTGTCTTTGCATCCTAACTTCCAAAACACATGTAAAAGCTCAATTTTCTCCTGCCATTGCACAAAATGCTACAAATTTTCTCTAACACTAGGAACATGAAATTTCTTTCTATAGTTGCTCTCGCATGCTATTTTAGGAATTTTCTCTCAAATTATTGAAAGGGTATGAGCAATTTACTTACCATACAACTGTTTTGCAAACTCCTGATCCGTCACCAAACAAGAAAGCAACGAAGTTCAAATATCAAGGAGTTTTTGCAACAACCTTTGTTGCTTTAAACATTGATGAGATAAAAGACACAAAGATAGGACATGTTGATATGTCTGAGTTTTTGGAGAGGACAAAGATGCAACCTTTGGATTCAGGCATGGTATGTGTTGTGGAGAGCGATATTCAACTAGTGGTTGTATTTTCAGTAGTGACATGCGATCTTGAGTTCATTTTAGTTGTAGCAACTCATTATCACAAGGAAGACAGAAATGTCAGGGATCAAGATGTTGGAAAATTGTGCCTCAACTTGTTGGCTTGAATCTTTGTTAAAGACTTGGCATTATTTTCCTTTGTTTGGTCTTCTTTGTCGACCGATCGCTAGAGTTCTTAACTTTGGAACCTAAGTCGTGGGGTTTTGAAATTTTCTAACTTGGCAATAGTGTTTTGGTCATGACATCCCTATTTTCTTTAACTTTAGAACCTTGTCACAAAGTTCAAAAGTTTCTTAACTTCCCAACTAGTCGATCTCCTTCATTGTCGTGGCATTCAGGAATTCTCTAACCTGCAGTGGAGGTTACAAAGTTCGAGTTTTCTCTGACTAGGCGACAGTGGTATTGGCTTGTCGCTAGGATCGAGAAATTCCTAACCTCTATGTGGTAGTTGTGAAGTTAGAGTTTTACGCAACATGCCGATGGGTGTTCACTTCGTTGGAGCCATGTCGATGGGTTTTTTGTGCCCGTTGATGTATGAGTGAGTAAGTAACAAAAGGGATAACTTGTGGACACATAAAGTCTTTGGGTTTTTGGATTTAAACTATTAACTATTCATATTTCACACCAATGTGGGATAATGTCGATAGTTGAACTTCTTTGACAGTTGAACAAACTGAATCAGTTTGAACAAAATATTCTTGGAGATTGAAGGGTCTTATAGAGTATGGTTGAAAGGCGGGCCGATTGAGGAGGATTTTTGTGTTGAAAGAACAAAAATGATTGGTTTCGGTTGAGTGTGTATTGTATGTTGAAAGAACATTGTAATAGTGCTACAATTGACTGTCGTCTGTAAGAACTATGTGATTGGCCTGATTGTAATGTTGCAGTGTAATATCAGAGAACAAATACCTGTGACGAGGGGATCTGTAACTTTATTGTAATTTCTTTTTACTGTGAATAAAGTGATCTTTCTTTGGTGGTGGGTTTTTCTCCCCAAAGGGTTTTCCCACGTAAATTTGGTGTCCATTCTCTATTGATATTATTGTCTATTATGTTCTATTCCTTTATGCGTGAATCTTAATGTTTTGTAATTTGAAATTAAAAGTACTCCTGAATTATTCCCCTGTGAATTGACATTAGGAAAGTGATTTCCACACTAGAGTCTTTCCTTATAAGTGGTATTAGAGCCTAGCTAGTTGTGTTATCCTTGCGGACTCGGTTGGTTTTTTGTGTCAATTCTGAAGTGGGAGTTTTGTAGAAACTTGGTAATCTCAATTGCAGATTAAGATGGAAAGCACATCAAGAAGGATTGAAATTGAGAAATTCAATGGTAGAAATTTTGAGTTGTGGAAACTCAAATGGAAGATCTGTTGGTGGATCGTGATCTTTGGCTTTTGTGTCGTGAACGAAACCCTCAAGAATGAAGCAAGAATTTTAGGATCTCGCAGACAGAAAAGAAAAAGGGTTGATAAGACTCTGTATAGTAGACTTTGTTCTCCTGAACATTCTTGAAGAGAAGACTGCATATTCTTTGTGGAAGAAGCTTGGAGATATTTATTAGGGCAAGTCCTTGGTGAATAAGTTGTACTCTTTGAAGATGGAGGAAGGGGCATTTGTGGCTGATCACCTGAATACTTTTAACACGCTTATTGCTTAGTTAACATCTGTGAGTGTAAAGATAGATGATGAGGATCGTTGTATGCTCTTGTTGTGTTCTTTGCCTAATTATTGGTATCATTTAGTGATGGCAATTGGGAGCACGACAACCACTTTCAAGATGGAAGATGTGGTTGCTTCTTTGTTATCAGAAGAGATGAGAAGAAAATCTTCTGAGATGGTGAAGGAGGATCTTGTTGTTTGTGGTAGATCGAAAGAGAAAGGAAAGAAGGAGAAGAAGTTCAAATCAAAATCGAAAGGGAGATAAAAGTATCCTGGAAAAAATTCCAAGGTCAAATGTTGAAACTGTGGGCAGCCTGGTCATGCCCAAAAGGATTGCAAAGAGGAGAAAAAGAAGAAGAAGAACTCTTCTGATAATGATTCTTCTTAGAGCGAAGCAGATGCCTTCATTGCAGCCTTGGAAACTTAGTCATCCGATGATGTCTGGATGATAGACTATGGAGCATCTTTCCACATGACATCTCATAGAGACTGGTTCACAAAGTATGAAGAATACGATGGTGGAAAGGTGTATTTAGCAAGCGATTCATCTTTGGAAATTGTTGGTCATGGAAGAGTCAGAATTCAATTTCCCGATGGAAGAATTAAGGGAATTGATGGTGTAATGCATATACCAGGTCTGGCTCGTAATTTACTTTCTATAAGCAAGCTAAATGATGTTGGAGTGCAAGTCTCATTCTCTAGCAATGGCTACAAAATCACTAGAGGCTCGATGGTGCTAGCTAGGGGTGCCTGAATTGCTACTCTATACTTTTTGTTCACTGTAATAGTGTCTCTGCAAAGTCACAAAAGATTTTTTGTGTAAAGGAGATTGAAGTTCATATAGGGGCTAATTCTTTGGAAGCTAAACTTCCTGCAGAGAAGACTATGCTCTAACATCAAAGGTTCGGTCACATTGGTGAGAAAGGCTTAAAATCCTTGAAAAATAAAACCCTGGTTGAGGGGCTTGAAGATTGTAACCTGGAATTTGAATTTTGTGAACATTGTATATATGGAAAACATCATTGTGTTTCATTTTACTCTAGTTCTCACAAATATTTTGGCGTTCTGGATTATATTCACTTTGATGTTTTTGGTCCAGTAAACGTTCCTTCGTTATTGAAATCAAGATATTATGTTTCCTTTATTGATGGTTATTCGAGAAGGGAATTTGTATATTTTCTAAAAAGTAAATCAGAAGTGTTCAGTCGGTTTAAAGAGTTTAAGAACTTGGTTGAAAATCATAATGGTAAGAAAATCAAATGTTTGAGGACAGATAATGGTGGTGAATTTTGTTCTAAAACAACACCTTACACTCCACAGAAAAATGGAGTTGTTGAAAGGTTGAATAGGATGTTGATGGAGAGAGCAAGAAGTATGTTGAGTAGTGTTGGTCTAGAGCAAAAGTTCTAGGCTGAGGCTATGGCTACAACATGTTACTTGGTAAATCAATCTCCTTCGTTGGTACTTGTTGACAAAATTCCTATGGAAGCTTGGTATGGTAAGAAGCCCTCTTTGAGACATGTTTGTGGCTTTGGTTGTGAAGCATATGTTTATGTGTTGAATGAGAAGAGAACTAAAGTGGAGAAAAAAAATTTTAAGCATATCTTCATTGGCTACAACATTGGTGTGAAAGGATACAAGCTTTGGAATCCTGTGACTGAAAAGGTAGTATACAGTAGAAGTGTAATCTTTCGTGAGCTAAAACCTTCTTCAGTGGATCTACAGTTAGGGATGAAAAAAGTCAAGGAGAAAAATAGTGTTGAAATTCCTCTAAAACCTGAAAAAGAGGAACAAATAATTAATAGTGTACCTGAATCTGAGGAGAGTTCGAGCAGCTCTGAGAGTTCTGAACAAGAAGAAGAACCACAACCTCAGCCTCAGCCTGTGAGGAGGTCTACACGTGAAAAGCATCAACCTGATAGGTATGGGTTCTCTATGTTAGATTCGAACTGTGCCTATGCTTTAATTATTGGCACTGATGAGCCTAGGATTTTTAAAGAGGCAATTAGAATTTTTGATTCAAAATCTTGGTTGGAAGCTATGAATGAAGAAATGGCATCATTAGAGAAGAATGAAACTTGGAGTTTGGTGCCCTTTCCTAAAGGCAGAAAAGCTATTGGCTATAAGTGGGTATTTAAGAAGAAGACTTTTATGAATGACAATGTTGAAAAGTATAAAGTGAGATTGGTTGCAAAGGGATATTCCCAAGTAGGGGGAATTGATTATGGAGAAATATTTTCTCTTGTAGCTAAGCTGACATCTATCAGATTTCTTTTGTCACTTGTAGCAACGTATGAATTAGAAGTTGAACAGATGGATGTGAAGACAATGTTTCTTCATGGAGATCTTGAAGAAGAAATCTATATGTCCCAACCTAAGCACTTTGTGGTAAAAGGTAAAGAAAATATGGTTTTCAAGTTAAAGAAATATCTGTATGGTTTGAAACAGTCCCCTAGAATGTGGTACCAGAAATTTGACACATTTGTTTTTTCATTGGGATTTATAAGATCAAAATTTGATCATTGTGTGTACTACAAGACTGAAAATGATTTTGTTCTTATTATTTCCCTTTATGTTGATGATATGTTGTTCATAGGGAATAGTAAGTTTATGATTTTTGATCTAAAATCTCAGTTGTCCACAAAGTTCGAAATGAAAGATCTTGGTGCAGCTAGTTATATTCTAGGGATGGAAATAACAAGGGACAAAAAGAGCAGAAAACTTTGGCTCAACCAGAGTAAGTATATTAACACTACTCTGGAGAGATTTGGTATGACTAATTGCAAGCAGCTAGTTGTTCCAGTTTTGCAGGGAATGAAACTATTTGTTGAAGATTGTCCAAAATCTCCTATTGAGATGGAGGACATGACTAGAGTTCCTTATGCAAGTGCAGTTGGCAACTTAATGTATGCAATGGTCTACACAAGGCTAGACATTGCCCAAGTAATGGGAGTTCTTAGTCGGTTTATGGCGAATCCAGGAAGGCCACATTGGGATGTTGTGAAATATTTTTAAGATATTTAAAAGGTACATCTCAGTACGCTTTGTGTTATCATGGTAACTCGTTTGGATCACATCGTTCTCTCAGCATTTGAGGCTATGTGGATTCTGATTGGGCAGGGGACATTGATAGCCGAAGATCCACTAGTGGATATATTTTCATGTTGAATGGTGGTGCAGTTAGTTGGATGAGTAAGCAGCAGGCTATAGTCGCTCTATCCACTACTGAAGCTAAGTACATGGCAGCAACACACACTTGCAAAGAAGATGTATGGTTTAGACATTTGTGTTCTGATATTGGGTTCAGTGCAAGGAAAATTTCAATTTGTTGTGACAGTCAGAGTGCTATTTGTTTGGTGAAAAATCCAACTTTCCATGCCAGGATGAAACATATTGATGTGTAGTATCATTTTGTACAAGATATGGTGGAGGATGGAGAGGTCAGTTTAGAAAAGGTGGATACTTTGGAAAATGTTGCAGATGCATTGACAAAGCTTGTGATCACAGTCAAGTACACATGGTGTGTTAGTTTGATGGACCTTGAAGCCCATGACCTTCATTAACTTCGAGTTTAGAGGAAGCCAATAAGTCTTCATCAAGTGGGAGATTGTTGGAAAATTGTGCCTCAACTTGCTAGCTTGAATCTTTGTTAAAGACTTGGTGTTATTTTCCTTTGTTTGGTCTTCTTTGTTGGTCAATCACTAGAGTTCTTAACTTTTTAACCTAAGTTGCGGGGTTCTGAAAGTTTCTAACTTGGCAACAATGTGTTGGTCATGGCATCATTATTTTCTTTAACTTTAGAACCTTGTCGCGGAGTTCAGAATTTTCTTAACTTCATGACTGGTTGATCTCCTTCATTGTAATGGCATTCGGGAATTCTCTAACCTGTAGTGGACATTACGAAGTTTGAGTTTTCTCTAACTAGGTGATAGTGGTGTCGGCTTTTCGTTGGGATCAGGAAATTCCTAACCTCTGTGTGGTGGTTGTGAAGTTAGAGTTTTACGCGACATGTCAATGGGTGTTCACTTCGTTGGAGCCATGTCGATGGGTGTTTTATGCCCGTGGATGTACGAGTGAGTAAGTAACAAAAGGGATAACTCGTGGACACATAAATTCTTTGAGTTTTTGGATTTAAACTATTGATTGTTCATATTCTGCACCAATGTGGGATAATGTCAACGGTTGAACTTCTTTGACAGTTGAACAAACTGAACCGGTTTGAACGAAATATTCTTAGAGATTGAAGGGTCTTGTAGAGTATGGTTGAAACGGTGGACCAATTGAGGAGGAGTTTTGTGTTGAAAGAAGAAAAAGGATTGGCTTCAGTTGAGCATGTACTATATGTTAAAAGAACATTGTAACAATGTTGCTATTGAATGTGGTCTATAAGAACTACGTGATTGGCCTGATTGTAATGTTGATGTGTAATATCAGAGGACAAATACCTATGAAGAAGGGATCTATAACTTTATTGTAATTTATTTTTACTGTGAATAAAGTGATCTTTCTTTGGTGGTGGGTTTTTCTCCTGAAAGGGTTTTCCCACATAAATTTGGTGTCCATTCTCTGTTGATATTATTGTCTATTTTGTTCTATTCATTTACGTGTGAATCTTAATGTTCTGTAATTTGAAATTAAAATTACTCTTGCATTATTCCCCTGTGAATTGACATTAGGAAAGTGATTTACGCACTAGATTCTTTCCTTACACATGATGGGAATGTGATCATAAGACTAGATGTGGAGTTATTCGACAAGATCTTCCAATGTCTGAGCATTGATACATATGTTGATCTTACCATTGAGAATGCACAAGCTCATTATGATGAGGATCTAGAAAGTTGCAAGAAAGAAATCAATATAGGGTGGCTTAAGAACTCAAGGCCAAATATTTCAAGATGGCCTAAGAGCTTTCCTCGCAGTGATTTCATTGAAGAAGTAAATGACTTGACCATCCTTCTCAGTAGGGTTAAGGGGTTTCCTGCCTCTTCTAATTTTCAAGAATGGATGTCCTTGTATATTTATATTATAAGGAAGAGGAAACAATAGATATTCTAGGGTGAATAGATAATTGATGCAATCAATGATCAGCTCATATAGGTCCCCACTTCATTATATATGACTTCATGCTTGGTCTATTTTGTTGTGTCAATGTGGAACTTTCCAAGATTGGCATCAAAGGGTGATAGGAGGCATGTGTCATTTTATCAATATTACTCCCAATTGACCCTAAAGAAAAGCATTCAACATTTGAGGAGGATCAATGATGTATTATTTGCTCCATATCTTTGCATGTTTGACAAAGAACTTGAGAAGAGGAGAGTGTTAGACAAAGCATGGGTAGTGGTTAATAAATTTGGTCGTATGTTCCTAAAATCTCCCACCTTCACATACATTCGAGTTGGTTGCTTCGTCGAATATTTTTATATGCTTCAAAGGTGTCTAAGTGATAAGATAGTTCTCATGGAGTTGTGTAGACAAATCATGACAGTTCATAGTAGACAAGAGGAATCACACAAGCTAGGGTTTAATTTCCCTCTCACAATAGGCATATACTCTATCACAACATTTCCCAAACCTAAGGCCATGGAATCAATGATGCAGTGGGTCACAATAAAGACATATAGAAGGGGACCTAACTTCAACTATAGAGGAATGAAAAACAAGATCAAGAAGACCTATACCCATGTACACTAAGTGGAGGACATATGGGTAGATTGTAAGATAGAGGAGGACATAAGGAAGCGGAACTATTATCAACTTACCTTAGAGAAGATTGTAAATCTGGATCTAGATGGCATCCTAGAAGACATGAAGGATGAAGATAACATCCTAGATCCTGCTTATGAGATTAATAATATTGTTGAAACCCCTCTTCCTCCCATTTAGTGGTCAAAAAAGGAAAAGACCTCTATCAAGGAAAGATTCCAACAAATTCTTGCTAACACTAGTGTTTAGTTTTAGGAAAGGGATATAAGATTTAAGAATTTTAACATTGGATTAGAGGGAGAAGAAATTGAGGGACATACTAGGAAAAAGGAAGAAATTAAAACAAAGAATAAGGGTGATGTGCTAGGTACAAGTAAAACCCTTGACCCTAAGATAAAATTCATAATGAAAGGGGGTAAGAGAAAATATTTAGATGGGTCATCAACTCTTACGAAAGAAGTGTCAACTCAAGTTGAAGAACAAGCATAAGAGAGTTTGGATGAAGAAGTACAAGAGTCTCTGCACGAGGATGCTCCAAAAAACTCTCCCATTTATTCTTCCCCTATCACTGTCACTTTTCCAAGTCCCACTGATCTTGTTGTTTCAATTAAACAACCTTTTCCTTTTGCTACTATTTTTGTTGCTAAAACTATTTATGTTGCCCCTACCATTTCAATTCAATCTATTCATTCACCCCAACTTTGGGGTCTATTTTTGATAGCCCTAGAAATCATTTTAAAAATATTTTTGGCTCCTCAACTAATTTTCCAATTATGTCTTCTCCTTCTTTTGATGTGTCTACTCAATATGAGTTAGATAAATTTATGGCTAAAACTACACAGAATATGCCAAGTGTGGAAATACCTAAAGTTGTTCAAACTGACACTCCACCACTTGTAACCACCACCATTGTAGGTGCAACTACATCCTCTCAAGATATGATGGCAGGTCTTGCATAAGGTTCTCCTCTTCCCCCTCGATTGGCCTTGCAAACACTGAAGAGAAAGAAGCAAGTCATCTCTCCTGACGACTTTGATTTTGTTTAGTTCGTGCTAGTAAGGACAAAGTCTACAAAGAATCAAAATAATCTCTCAAGGGTGTTCTAGTAGATAAAGAAAGATACACATATGTTGAGGTTGCACAGCCTTCCGTAGGTAAAACTACAAAAGAGATAGAATTTTCTGATTATTATATCACAAGGATAGAACTTGGTAAGAGGATGAGCAATCAACATTGGCTTCTCCAATTGTGAAATATGATCAAGAAAAGAAAATCAAAGATCAGTATAAGGCTAGGGTTGAATAGCTTACCTCCACGCTTCAAAAGATTACTTAATCTTCTGAGTCTCTTGAGCTTGTTGCTACAAGAATTGAAGACCCTATCATTCAGAAGGCCAAAAGGACACATGTATGAGGAAAAGTATTTACATAATGGATTGATATAATATTGGATCAAGGATCACAACTGTTGAAATCTTCTAAGGAAGAGATTAGCAATATGGGAAATGTAAAGGTAAAATTGAGTCAAACAATTGATATACCTTCCCAAAGTCAACAAGAGATAGAAAAAATTCTTGAAGCTTGGACAAAGATGAAGGATCTCAAGCTTGATGTATTAGAGGAGATTGGGATAATTCCAAATAGAGAAATTTTCGTTGGCATATGAGATATAATGAATCATAAGTTGAATGTCATCAATGATCTTATCAGAGATTTATAGGAAGCTCAAGAGATTGGTGAAGATAAAAGTTTAGATCTCATTGCCAGAATAAAAGAGCTACCTTTTCAAGTGCTTGATGACAACTAGAATGTTCTTCCCCCTGACATGGTTATCCAGGAGATCACTCATCAATACAAAAATAGTTTGAAGATGAAGCTTTTTCATTAGCTTCTATCGACAAATTGGACATTCAGCTTACTTTGGATAACTTGAAGGTAGCACTGGAAAGGCATAGTAAAACTTCATCACCATCAAGGGTCCTCAATCATACAAGTACTCGCAGTCTCCAGTCATACTACAGGATTGGATAATTTAGAAGTACAAGTGGCATTAAAGAAATATGAAGACTTCTTGGAGAAATATGGTGAAGAATGAAGGAATGTTCCTGCTCCATACAATTTTACCTTTATGCAATATGTAATTAGTTTATGACATATTACATTTCTTTTGTAAATATGCAATTACATGTAAAAACAGAGAAGTCCATTCAAATTATCCCAATAATGTTGCAGGGAACTAGAATAGACTTCCTGCACTGCAAGGAAGACTTACGCTTGAAGCGCCACCTACAAATGCAACTGTGGGATATTAATAATCCGAGCAAGAAGATCTTCCTCTTTTAGAATATCTTTCAAAGGATGGTGCCAATCTCTTTCAGGAGGAGGAAGTAGATCCGGTTGGTGACTCTAACATTGAGTTTTTGAACTATGAAGGAGTTGAGCAAGAAGAGGAGACATTTGTTGAGGCTTATGGCTTTTTCACTTGCTCACAAAATCGGCTTGATCATCAACAAGGTGATGGAGCTAAGGTAAAATACCCCCCACATCCAGCGGTTACAATCATTAAGAGAGGGACTCCTTTTCCAATCCAACCAAGAGATATAGCAGGAAATAATCAAGTAAGTACCTCAAATCCTCTTACATCTTCTTCTACATTTAAGACTAGTACCCCAATTTCCAAACCCCAAAATAAAACTATCCCATCTTCTTTGGTAAATCCTTATCAACACTTTGATATCATAGACCAAGCAAAGAGGACAAAGATTCAAATTTAGGAAGTTGGGTTTCTTCGGGCCAATCCCGATCAATTTGATAGACTTGTTAAATTTTTCAAGTATAAGGGAACTCATCTTCGCTGAGATTCTTCCTAGAATATACTAGTTATTCCCAAACTGAGGCCTTCACAAAGTAACTTTGTTTCAATCCCCTCATCCATCTCTAGAAAAATAGATCCATTTTATATTTCCTTGTTGGTTAATGGCTATAAGCTAAGAAATTATGTCATTGATTTGGGTGCCTCTAATAATGTGATGCCAACCAAAGTGGCTAACGCTTTGGATTTGAACTTGAAAAAAACCTTTGGCCAATGCTTTTCAATGGAAAACAAGAAAGTGCTCCTAATCAAGCAAATTAAAAATGCACAATTTGCATTTGTTGCATTTCCTAACAAGAAGATCAAAATCATAGTTTTGGTAGTTGATGTTCTAGCCTCATATGGGATATTGTTGTGATGAAACTTCTACAAATATTTTAGGGGTGAGATCAATATGGATTGGTCTGAGGCCAAGATGACCGTTAAGGGTGTTATGCAAAAACTAGTTCTAGAAAGGGAAGCTAAACTTTTTCTGTAAGAAAATTAGATGATCCCAGATCTTAAATTATTATTGAGTCTTTTGGAATGGGTACTTACTTTTTGCAAATTGATGAAGCTTTTGAGTCTTTAGACAATGATTCAAGTGAATATTAGGTAACTAATGGTTCACCCTCTTTATATGAAGATACTCTAGACTTTGAAATTTTCAGCTTAGGTAGTCCAAATGATGTTTGGATTATGGAATTTGATGATAGTTGCTCTTCCACGGGATCTGGTGCAGGGATAGTTTTATATTCCAACAAGGAAAAAAATTTCTCCTCTTTCAAATTTCAATTTGATAATAATAAAAAAACTACAGAAAATGAGGCCTTGTTAGGAATGGAGGTTGCACACAAGAAAGGGATTAAAAATATTTATGCTCAAGGTGATGTCGAGTTGGTTGTTTTCTAGGTAAGGAATTTGTACCATACCAAAACCAAAAGGTTAAGGTATTACCATAACCTTGTTTGGGATGGCATTGAAGGTTTTGATGCATTTGATATTTCTATAGTTCCAAGGGAATATAATGATAGGGTTGATTCTCTAGCAGTAGGAGCTACTCTTATGATCCCACACAAAGACTTTAAAGGAACCAAATATACTATTGAGCTAGTTTTCCATCCTAGTGTTCCTGATAATTCTGATCATTGAAAAATCTAATGATGACCATCAAATTGTGGCCTTTTTAAACAAGGCTGAAAATTTCAATGAGTTGTATTTTGAAGGAAATGATTTCTCTTCTTGAGAATCAATCTCTGAGGTGGATTAGGATATTGGAAAGGAAATATTGTAGTTAAAAGGGAATAATATTCCCAAATGTTTGGTCTCTCTTGAATTTTTTTTTCATAAACATGATCATTATGTCAAGAAGTAGCAGCAATCTGGGTATGATTCTTCAACTAGAGTTGAACAACTGAAGTCGGGAACATAGGAGGATCCCAAGATGGTAAATATTGGTAAATACTACACTCCGCAGGAGAAAGATAAGTTTTCAAAACTTTTCTGGTAGTACATGGATGCACTTTCTTATTCTATGAAGACTTAAAATCTTTTCATCTAAAGGAGGTCCAACATGAAATTCCCCTCAAGGTGGGTTCTATACCTCACAAGAAAAATCAGAGGCAATACAATCCAAATATTTTAGGTACTATTATTTTCGAGATTCATAAAATGCTTAATGCAAGGATCATCTTTCCTATCCATCATTCAACATGGATAGTAAACATTGTTCCAGTACAGAAAAAGAATGGGGAGATCCACATTTGTGTGGATTTCTAAAACCTAAATCAATTTTCACTAAAGGATAACTACCCTCTGTTGGTAATAGACCAAGTATTACAAACAATGACATGCTTTGAAATTATATCTATGTTAGATGGTTTTCAAGATACAATCAAGTGGAAGTGAGCGAGGAAGATCAACACAAAACCTCTTTCACTACTCCATGGGGTACATTTGCTTATTGTAGAATGTCTTAAGGTTTGATAATGTCGGTGCTAAATTTCAAAGAGAAATGGACTTAGCTTTTCATGATGTGATGGGTAAGTTCATTGTGGTTTACCTAGATGAATTGACCATGTTTTCAAAGAGATGTCAAGATCATTATCATCACTTGCAGCAAGTTCTTGAAAGGTGCCAACAACACAATATTTCCCTCAATCCCAAGAAATCCAGGTTTGGGGTTATAGAAGGTAAACTCCTTGGACACATTGTTTCTAAGGAAGGTATCAAGGTTGATCATGAATGGGTCAAGTCAATTCAAAGTCTTACTTTACCTTCAAGTAAGACAATAGTCCACTCCTTCTTTGGGAAGGTGAATTTCTTGCAGAGGTTTGTTCTAGACTTTGTCGAGAAGACTCGTCATATTGTTGATATGATGAAAGGTAAGTCAATTTTTCATTGGATTGTAGAAGGAAAATTAGTATTCAATGACATTAAGGAGGTTATTTCTCATGCTCTAGTCTTAGTTTTCCCAAACCATACAAAATACTTTATCATGTATAGTTATGCTTTTGAACATACACTATCTACTATCCCAGTGTAGTAGAACAATGGGGATTGAATTTCCTATAGTATTCATGAGCTATCCTTTGAAATTTCATTAGCTTAAGTACTCACGAATGGAAAAGAATGCTTATTATTTGGTCAAAGAAGTTAATCATTTCAAGTTCTACATTCTTAATTCTCATGTTGTTGCATTAGTGTCAGATTCTACAGTCAAGTCCATCTTGACTCAACAAGAGTTTAGAACTAAAAGAGGCAATTGGATTGCCAGAATATAGGAATACGACATAAAAATTAAACCCACAAAGTTGGTTCGTGGGAAAGGTTTGTTTCAGTTGATAGCTGATAATAAACCAGAAGAAGTATATGATGATAAGGAAGTAAATACTAAATATGTTCCTACGGTCTTGTTTGTAAGCACGACTAATGAATGGTACTCAAATATTGCACACTTTGTTACCTATGGAGAATGCCTCACGCACCTGTCATTCAAGGAAAAGAGGACAATCAAGCTCAAAGTTACAAACTTCATTCTTTGGGACAATGGTTTGTATAAGAGGAGTCTTGATGGAACCTTTCTACATTGTGTAGAAAAAGCACAACAAGCTAAGATGTTGGAATCCTTTCACAACTTAGCGTGCAAAGGATGCTTTTCAGCACCAGTCATTGCTCACAATATTTTTTGGGAAAAGTACTACTATCCCACACTCTTTCAAAATGCATACAACTAAGTATGTAAGTGTGAGTTATGCCAGTAATTTGTCGTAGAACCCAAATTGGCAACTTTACCTCTCAAGCTAGTGGTAATTGAAGAACCCTTCCAATAGTGGGGTATCGATTTCATTGGCACAATTAACCCACCATCAAGTCCAGGGCATAGCTATGTTCTCACAGCTACTGACTATTTTACCAAGTGGGTCGAAGCCATTCTGGTTAAGCATGCTACTTCAGAAGTGGTATGTAATTTTCTCAAGGAGAATATCATTTCAAGGTTTGGTGTTCCAAATAAGATAGTATCGAATAATGCTACGTATTTCTCATCCAATGAAATAACAAAGTTTTTCTTTGAATATGGGATTACTCTTTCTCATTCTTTAGGCTATTACCCTCAAGGGAATGGTCAAGTAGAATTGAGTAACAAAAAATTGGTTACTGTTATCAAGAAGTTGGTGGATGAAAATCAGAGATCTTGGCACAAGGCACTGTATGATGCATCGTGGGAAGATCACATTACCCCCAAATGGGCAATTAGCATGTCTTTGTTTCAACTCTTGTATAGATTGAATGCGGAAATACTTGTAAATACTAATTTGCACTTGCTCAAACATGGACAAACACAAGGGTATTAGTCATTTAAACAAGCATAATAAACATTCCCTGTGAAATTGTTGAGCATGCAAAGAAGATGAAAACATTATCAAAATAACATGAGATAACAAGTAAATGAACATGAAATCTTATTCTCAGCTACTCAAATCATCATCCCATAGGGGGATTGGTGTCACTTTGATGTGTAAAGTGTCCCTTTCACAATCCCAAGTTGATAAGCTCCAAGATCTTTGATGAACAATGATGATTTTGATGTAAAATGATAGTAGATTCAAGCTAAAATGATATGAAAAGCATGTAGTTGATGGATGAAAATGAGTAGAGTAACAATGCATGAAGTTGTAGATGTGATAAATTCTAATTTCCTTCAAAGATAATGACAACAGTTGGATGATTGATGGATGAAAATGAGTATAATGAATTTGCATAAAGAAGTGGATCCATATTCAATAGAGGAAGCCTCTATTTATAGGTGTGAACCTAAGAATTTTACCCTACTCTAATGTGCAAAATAACTTTAAAATGCAAGTGATAAAAGACTAAGGACACTTCAAGATTAGCCAAAAGAGTGATATAACAAGAAGGAAAATGGATAAACAAAATGCAAACGATTTCACCTTCCTTGTTGTTGACGACTCCTTGATTGGCCCTTGCTTGGGATGATTTTGTGTGCTCCTTAGATGATTTCTTGAGTGACTAAATGCAAGATTGAATGTGCAAAATGATTAAAATGGATGGCTAGATGATGGTAAATGATTGAGAATGCAAATTAGCAGCATGTAGTTATCAAATGGCTAAGTGTTGAAAATTCCCTTGAAGAGGGGGTATTCATAGGAGAATTTAAATTCTCTAGAGAATTCAACGGTCAAGATTCACCCAACAAGGTCAAAATGAAGGGCTATGGTGGGTTGAGAACCCACAAGCCCTCACATCTTGACATGTGGATGGTGAAGTGGCCAAGAGAAGATGAGATGTAAGTGAGGTGTCAAAAAGGTACATGAGGTGAAGGAAGGACAAACACCTTGGGGAGTGAGAAGATTTCCTCAAAAAGGGATTCCTTATCCCCAAGTGGGAGTGAAAGGGACATTTGAGGAATTTTGGAATTCCTCAAATATCTACATGGGAAAAGGAAAGGTGGTTGGGGATATAAATGTGAATTAAAAATTCACATTCTTAGGAAGATCTAAAGGGTAAAAGGTGGGCTCCAAAAAGGTGGGACTTGGTCACATGTGGAGATTGTGACAAGTCCAAGGTTCTAGAAGCCTTGGAAGGATGGAATGTGAATTAAAAATTCACATATAAAAGAGGGGAATCTAGGATGAATAAATGTGAATTAAAAATTCACATGGGAAAGGGGGTCAATGTCCAAAAAGGAAAAATGGAAGAATTGACCAAAAAGTGGTGCTAAATCTGGCTAATGACCTTGGTTAAGGTTGTGCAAATATTGGATTAGGCTAATTAATGGAAGATTAGAGGCAAGTGGCAAATGTAGGAGGATGTGACATTAATCTTTGATTATCATAATCATGAATTAATTAAATTAATTCAGGTTAGGGCAAGATTATGGAGGATGTGACAAGGAGAGAGAAAATGAAGAATTTTAAATTGATTTAAAATCAAAAGGGGAAAAAATGACTAAATTAAATAAATTAGTGTATTTATTTAATTTAGAGAGGAAGAATGTGAAAGATAAAGTATTAATTATTAAATTAAATACTTTACCGATATGAGACAAAAGGTGTAATATTAATTTAATAAATTAATAATTAATATGATAGACGAAAAGGGAGTAAATTTAATCATATGGGAGTGATTAAATTTAGATGTCTACAATAGGAAAGAAGGGTTGAAGAATGGGTGAATTTGAGCAATGTGGGACTAAGATGGGAATAAATAGCCTTGTGACACTTTTCACAAAGCTAATGAAAGCTATGGGGATATGTGCTCATATATGTGTGTGTAAATTTTGGGAGAAGGGATGAGTTAAGGCATGTAGGTGAGAATGTAAGGGAATGCAAGAGAATTTAAGGAATATGGTTGGGGGTGTAAGGGAATGTTGGTGAGGATGTAAGAGAGGTAAATTCCCTTGTAAGAGACAAGATGACATGTAGGAGGAGTTCAATTCCTTTGTAAGAGGCATTAAAGGCATTTGTAAGAGGCCTTTAAAGCCTTTGGAGAGAAAAATCAATAAATGGGTTGTTGAGGGAATATTCTCAAAGAATATGCCTTTGTGAGGGAAAATAGGCTAATTAGTAATTAAAAGAAATGAATGGCATGTGAAACTTGGTTAATAACCATGGGTTTATTTGACCAAGGTGGAGTTAAAAGCTAGAGAATTGGATAATGGAGATTAAGAGGTAGCTTAGGGTTAATTAATTAAGTTGGCGGGATTTATGAAACTTGTTTAAATAATTAGATTTATTTAATCAAATGAGAGGACATAGGGGTTTTAATTAAATAGTTTGATTTATTTAATTAAATGGGATGAACATTAGTAAGAAGAGGATGAATTAACCTGATAAATTTAATTAATAGATTGATAAGAAAAATTGATGAATTTAACTAAATAATAAAGATTATTTAATTAAATGGTTAGACCAAAAGTGATTTAGGAAGAAATAATGTTAGTAATCAGATTCAGATGCGTAATACCAATCAGGACTATTTAAGTGTCTACAATACCTATCACACTAGAATTTCCTACTTTGAAATTGGCTAAGGCCATTGAAGATGAAACTTTTGACAACTTCGTTGACAAGCATATCATGTTTCTTGTTGAGCTAGAAGAGAAGCACATACATGTGGTGGATCACATTGTGGAACACCAAGGCCAAGTCAAAAAGATTTTTGATAAAAAGGAAAAGTTCCATGATTTCCAAATCGAAGATCAAGTTCTATTGTAGGACAAAAGAAGAGAACCAAAAGGAATGCACAAAAATGTTGATTCCTTATGGAGAGGACCTTTCACAATTCACCAAATCTATGGTGAGAACAATTTTCTTCTAGAGTACTAGTACATAACACCATTTTCGCTACCTCACAGCAGACATCATTTGAAGCTCTTCACTCAATGAAGCATCAAATAAGTTTGTACAATATTTGTATATTTTTTGCATCTTTATTTTTTTGTTTTTGTGTATTTTTGTTGCCTAACTCTATAGCCCAATGGATGGATGAGGATACTTATAGTTTGGGATTCTTCTCCCTTCGATCATTTCAAAGGATGATCAAAGGAAGCTCCTTAGTTAGAACCAATTGTTATCCTTGAATTCAACACGCTCAATTCATGGGATAACCCCTATGAAACTTGTGTGTTTCATAACCCACACCATCTAAGCATGTGAAATAAGGAAAATCCTATTTTCCCTCGTGTGTAGTTCAATCTCTCGAAAAGTCATTTCGAGCGATTACCCTTTTTTCCTTTTGAAAATTGCAATAGTTCAAAATTACAAAAACTTCAATTTTGAGAGTTAGCATTTTTTCCTGCATATGCAGGAGCACTGAATTTAGCACCCTTTCATCTTTTTAGAAAATTGCATTTTGGATGTACCCACATTGATTTTTAGTGCAACTGCATCTCTAAGTTCACACAATTGGCATTTATTGCAATGATTATTGTAAATTTTCATGGGCTTTTAAATCAGTTTTAAGTCATTTTTAATTTCATTATATTTTCATTTTCACCCTCTATCTACTGTTGTGTGCTCGTTTTCCCTTTTTTGGCTCATTTTTTATTTCTTCATAGATTTTGGTTGACTTTCCCCCATCTTCACTATTTGTGAGCATGTAATAATCTTGTTTTTCCTATTTTTCTTTCATTGCTTTGTTTAATATGTTTAGGGTTTTGGTAGCATCATCTTTAGTTTTCATTTCCTCATCACTGTAAGTAATCATTTTGTTTTAGGGTTTTATATTTTTTGGTTTAAATTGTCAATCCTCAACTTGTTTTCATTCAGGTTTTCAAACCCTAAGCATTTGTTATCACTCTGTATTTTTGTGAAACCTTTGGTAATGGTATGTTTCAAGATTTCAAATCTTGACTCCCATTCTTACATAGTCCCCCTTTGTATTGAAACCCACCATTACCATGAATTATATGCACTACATCATTGAAATACTGACTTATACTATCCATTGTCTTGTATCATGTCCCACAAGGTTTGAAACCCGCTTTACACTTCCCTCTGCATGCAATGATGTATGGTGTATTTTATTGTTTAGAACCTGAAATGTGTTATTGACCAAAGAACCTTGTATCGCCACCCACATGCATATCAGGTTTTGAAAATTGTGTTGTATGTCTACCGTTTTCCCCACATAAAATGCATGTTCCAATGAAAAAATTCTGCCATTACATATGACATTGCATCCCACATGTATTTTGGGGTTTAAACATCGACTGACATGTTTTTACATTACCCACTCAAGATGCATGTCAGGTTTTAAAACCCGACTTGCATCCTTAAACTTGCATTATCATGCAATGTCAGAGTTTTTCTCTGAATGTGCATATGACAATTTTTACCCCATGTAGGGGTGAGATTTTTCCCCGCCCTTGACATTATTTTTCCCTACTATTATGCAAAGTGGTAAAAATTTTGTGCCTTTGCATTCTAAGTTGAAATACCCCATGTAAAGGTGGGGTTTTTATCCATCCTTACAATTTTTTCTCTACACTATGCAACAACACAAAATGTTTGCACCATTGCATCTGAATTATCAAGTCATGCAATATCTCAAATTTTTTGTGCCTCTACATCCCAACTTCCAAAACACATGCAGAAGCTCAATCATTTTTCCCTACTATAATGTAGAGTGGTAAAAAATTTGTGCCTTTGCATTCTAAGTTGAAATACCCCATGTAAGGGCAATGTTTTTATTCGCCCTTACAAATTTTTGCTCTAACACTATGCAACAACACATAATTGTTGCACCATTGCCTCTAAATTACCAAGTCATGTAGTATCTCAATTTTTTTGTGCCTTTGCATCCCAACTTCCAAAACACATGCAGAAGCTCAATTTTTTCCTACCATTGCATAGAATTCTACAAATTTTCTCTAACACTTAGAAACATGAAATTTATTTTTGCATTTTCTCTCGCATGTTATTTCAGACATTCGTGCTCAAATTCTTGAAAAGGTACGAGTAATTTTATTTGCAGTACAGCTGCTCCACAAATGTATGATCCATCACCAAGCAAGAAAGGCATGAATTTCAAATATCAAGGGGTTTTTGCAACAACCTATGTTTCTTTAAACATTGATGAGATAAAAGACACATAGATCTAGGACATGTTTATATGTTTGAGTCTTTGGAGAGGAAAAAGAATCAAGCTTTCGATTCAGGCAGGGTATGTGTTGTGGAGAGCAATATTCAATCAGTGGTTGCATTTTCAATAGCGACACACAATCTTGAGCTCGTTTTAGCTGTAGCAACTCATTATCACAAGGAAGATGGAAGTGTCAGGGATCTTGATGGGAATGCAATCATAATACTAGATGTAGAGTTCTTTGACAAGATCTTCCAATGTCTGAGCATTGATGTGTATGTTGATCTTACCATTGAGAATCCAAGATATCATTATGATGAGGATCCAAAAAAGTTCAAGAAAACAATCAATACCATGTGGCTTAAGAACCCAAGGCCAAATATTTCAAGATGGCTTAAGATCTTTCCTTGTAGTGATTTCATCAAAGAATTAAATGACTTGATCACCCTTCTCAGTAGGGCTAAGGGATTGCCTACCTCTTCCAATTTTGAAGAATGGATGTACTTGTATATTCATGTTATAGGGAAGAGGAAACAATAGATAAGCGATGCAATTCATTATCAGCTCATAAAGGTGCCCACTTCATTGAAATTTTATAAGACTTCATACTTGGTCTATGTTGTTTTGTCAATGTACAACTTTGCAAGATTGACATCATAGGGTGATAGGAGGAACGTGCTAGTCTATCAATATTACTCCCAATTGACCCTAAAGAAAAGTATTCAAGATTTTAGGAGGATCAATGATGCTTTCCTTGCTCCATATCTCTGCATGTTTAACAGAGAACTTGAGAAGAGAAGTGTTAGATGAAGCATGGTCAATGGTCAATAAATTTGGTTGTATGTTCCTACAATTTCCCACCTTCACGTACATCTGAGTTGAATTCATCAGATATTTGTATATGCTTCCAAGGTATCTATGTGATAAGATAGTTCTCATGGATCTTTGTAGATAGATCAGTGCAGTTCATAGAAGACAAGTGAAATCACATAAGCTAGGATTTAAGTTCCCTCTCACAATAGGTAGGTGCTCTATCACAACATCTCCCAAAGCTAAGGCCATGGAATCAAAGATGTAGTGGGTCACAACGAAGACATATAGAAGGAGACCTAACTTCAACTATAGAGGAATAAAAGACAAGCTCAAGAAGAGCTATACCCATGTACACTAAGTGGAGGACATATGGGTAGATTGCAGGATAGAGGACATAAGGAAGATGGACTATTATCAACTTACCTTAGAGAAGATTGTAAATATGGATCTGGATGGCATCCTAGAAGACATGGAGGATGAAGATAACATCCTAGATCTTGCTTATGAGAGTAATAATATTGTTGAAACCCCTCTTCCTCCCATTTAGTGTTCAAAAAAGGAAATGACCCCTATTAGGGAAAGATTACAGCCAATTCTTACTAACAGTAACATTTGGTTAAGGAAAGGGATATAAGATTGAAGAATTTTAACACTAGATCTGAGGGAGAAGAGATTGAGGGACATGCTAGGAAAAATTAAAAAATTAGAACAAAGAATAAGGGTGATGTGCTAGGTACAAGTAAAACCCCTGAGCTTAAGATCGAATTCATAATGATAGGGGGTAAAAGCCAAGATTCAAAAGGGCCATCAACTCTTATGGAAGAAGTGTCAACTCAAGTTGAAGAACAAGCAAAAGAGAGTTTGGATGAATAAGTACAAGAGTCTCTGCATGAGGATGCTCTAGAAAACTCTCCCATTTCTTCTTCCCCTATCATTGCCACTTTTCCAAGTCCCAGTCCTCCTGTTGTTTCAATTGAACAAGCTTTTCATTCTACTATTTTTCTTGTTGCTACCATTATTTCTATTGCTCCTACCATTTCAATTCAATCTATTCATTCATCCCCAACTTCAAGGTCTATTTTTGATACTCTTAGAAATAATTTTTAAAAATATTTTTGGCTCCTCACCCAATTTTTCAAGTCTATCTTCTCCTTCTTTTGATGTGTCTACTTAATATGAGTTAAAGATAAATTTATGGCTAAAACTACATAGAATATGCCAAGTATGGAAATACCTAAATCTTTTCAAACTGACACTCCACCAATTGTGACAACCACCATTGTAGGTGCAACTACATCCACTCAAACTATCATGACAGGTCCTGGAGAAGTTTCTTCTCCTCTTCCCCCTTGGTTGGCCTTGCAAACATTGAAGAGAAAGAAACAAGTCATCTCTCTTGATAACTTTGGTTTTGGTCAATTGGTGTCTGTTGTGCAATTTTTGCACACATGCCCCACTGAAAGTAGGGACCCTCTTTTTGCTCTGGTTTTAACTACCTTTTGGTCCTATGATTATTGAATCTGGTCGCTTTCGAGTGTCCTTGGATGTTCATCTTGTTTGCATATATGATCCTCTCAGGTTATTCTTTGAAAATCTTAAGTTTTGGGACATATTCAGGTTTTGCTCTTTTTTTGAGGAATTTCCTCCTCCGGGGGAATTCCTCGGTTTCCTTAAAACCCAACGAGGAGGACTTTGTACTGCATGTTGGAAATTTCGGTCCTTCGCGGAATTCTGCATCCACCGGATTTTTTTTGAAATTCCTTTACATCCTCGGATTTTCGGATCGAAGTATGTCCTAGCTTGTCTAAAAAACCTATGTGCTTAATTTAATTCGTCACGCAAATTCTAAGGTTCTTGAGATTAATTTATTTCCCTAATGGCATTAATGCTATCTTAGAAAATGGAACTTTTAGTCACTATGATAACCTTGGTTTTGCATGATTGTGTGAGAAAACTGGTTTATATATATATATATATACATTTTAGAATGCATTCCTCCATGTTGATTATCAGTAACATTCAGATTGTCGTGTTAAAACTACATGGGCTTCGTCTTTATTGGTTTTAAAATATGACAGTGTAAAGATGGTTGACTAAATGAAGCAGATGAATGGGATCCAAGAATGGATAGCAATTGAGTCAACATGGGTCTCAAGCCTCTACTGCAGGAGTCAATTGTATTTCAATGGAGAAAATAATGCATAATGAAGGATTTGAGATTATAGTACAGAGGCAAGTTAAGGGCATGACAGGTCGAAAGTCTCATTTTCACAGGGTTGATGGTGGACTTGCGATTGCACTGAAGAATCATAATGATGAATCTTTTCACTGGCAGAATTTGCAAAGTAACTGACTTTCGGGAATTTTGGGGAAAGTGTGGGTTTTACAAAGTTCGGGTAATCTATTTCATCCCGGATTCCCTGAAATTAAGAATTCCCCAAAAGACTTGAAGTCCCGAAGAAACGATTTCCTAGAGAATTTGCAAAAGGAAAGGACCCAAGGTAATAATTTGAATCACACCAAATAAGAATCTCTGTGACCACATGATCTGTAACCATACAACGGAGGGAAACATGAGGATCAAAGTTGACAGTGTTCAACAATCATGGGAAGTTTGAATTGAAGTGGTCGGTTGTCGATGTTAGGAGAATGATTTTATGTGATTCCAGAAGGAAATATTCATGACTCTAAGACTTCTATGGGAGGATCCGATAATGATGACAATAGATTCTTTGGCCGACCAAAACAAGAACAATACGAAGAGTAGAGAAGTTTCGACAATCAACTGCTAAGAAAACAATGGTGATTGCGGTCTTCAGGTACTCAGAGGAGGGGTACCGTGATTCCTCATACATCATAATGGTGGCATCGATGATAAGATTATTGTACAGTTTGCGTCCCTCCTTTGCACCATATTTCTACAGGATTTAAAAGCATCGTACATAATGGCCATGTTGAGACTATAAAGGAGGAAATTGTTTGAAGTAGCGAGATCTTCAATACTCACTGGGTATCCACGAAGAGCACGAGGATTAGAATTATATTCACACTGTGGGACTACTGCATCCTTCAAATTGGGCGTAGCATTCATCCAAATAAAAGATATGCATTATGTAAGGAGCCATTGGAATTTTGAAGTGCTATCGTGAGAATGCACGTGTTGAATAGAAGACGGCATAACCAGGAAGTTTATGAAGAATTAAAGCGCCGACGAAATTTACTCAAAGTACCCGAGAGAATGGAAAATCCGGTGTTACATGGAATTCCTGCAAGTGCTAATTCCCCAAAAGGGCAGATCTCAGAAAAATCCGTAGCAATCAAAATTTCCCGAAGGTGTCAAAATCCCCGAGGACACCTAATTCCCGAGAATGTGATTTGGGGTTTATGTGGTAAATCGCGATCATAAGAAATCCATGGGAGTGTCTGTGAGAGTGTCATTTTGATTAGCAAGGAATGGGCATGGCGAATGAATACCGTGATTCTTATATCAGAATCTAGCTCGAGCAAAGCGAATATGAGTGGAAAATGGAGGAGTTATGAAGCCTTGAAGTGAATGTTTTGAGTTTTATCACGACCACAACATATGAGTTATGAGAAGTAACATGGATTTATCATGATAGGCGGCCATTATATCAGTTTATGCCAGCAAAATAGATCTTATCAGAGGCAAAGGATCCTTCATAGGGTGTATGCAGTGGAAGTGAAGAGGTTTGATGCATAGTACTCGCGGATGAGTGTTGACGATTGAGGCCACCGTGAGGGAACATGGAGAAGATTAAACCCGCAAAGAAGTAATAAAGTTGGAAAAATCCAGTAGGCTCGGAATTTCCCGAAAAGGCCAAAATCCCTGAGCATTCAAAATTCCCGAGGATGCCAAATTCCCCGGAACACCAAAATCCCCGAGGTTCTTCAATCTCCAAGCATGTAAAATCCACGAAGGCGCAGTTAAAGTCATAATGTTTGTAGAAGAAGAAATCGTTGTTGGTTGGCATGAGGCCGATGAACATCACTCACAGGAAGAATTTGTTTGCGGATGTCAATAATATGGGAAGTTTGTGAAGATGTGAATATCTTTACCATGGTATTCATGGAGCAGAAACGGTCATCAATACGTTATCGACTGATTGAAATAACAATTGATCGTAGCTCTTCCTGTGGATTCATAAGGAATGAGGGTACCGCATCGTTGACATGTCAGGCGATCCGGGAATTAGCATAGCATTCATCTTGAAGCTAGAAATTTAAACCAGATAATTGGTGAATAACTTGCGCTCTCGATGCATGAATTACATCATTTAGCATGGTTTGTGAAAGGTATTGCTTGAATATTTCATAGGGAAAAGGAGTGTTACAAATCCCAATAGAATAGAGAGGAATCATGGGAATGGTTAATATATTCGATGTCTACAAGAATAAAAGTTAATGATTGAAAGAGCTACAGGAAAATTCCAGTGTAGTCATCGCTACTTTTCGAAGAAAATGGCTTCTGGGATAGGGGAGATATCGATACAAGCAGAGAAGCAGTGAGAATTCAAAGAGAGAGGCTCATGGGGTTTCTTACAGATCTGAGTGAATGATTAAGCAGGTTTGATCAAAAGAACATTTTACTGTTGCGAATTTCCAAGATTTGATCAAATAGACACATTGATTTTAGTGCAATTTTAGGATCCACTGGTATTTCAATAAAAGATGGTAGATTTAAAATCTGCAAAGTGACATTTTAGTGGCTGCTTTTTCAATCATTAGTGTGTGTCAGAATATGACGAGCGTGTTAACACATAAAATAGCTAATGATAATCAAATGTTAAAGCCTTAAACATCAGGATTAATGGGCGAACAAGATGGCCTCTGCAATGTTATCCTAGATGTTGAGGATTTTGAAAGATTATACTCTAGTGTTAATGGTTATGTTCTTATTTAAACGCTTGATATAAAATCAATCTAAGTATGTGTGACTTATGTATGGTTACTTTCTGTGATTGCAGGATGCATGTAATTTGTGCCACTCGGAAATTTGCTATAGGATGATGGGGATTTTATGATGATATTTTATTTTTAAGGATGGTTATTTTATCACATGAAGATGTCACCACATATGGGAATTTATCCTAAAGAGGGAGGTCATTTCATCCTTAAAGTTCTTGTATAAGAAAATGTGCATGAAGAGGGAAAATTCAAATTGTTCAAACCACACTCACATATGTAAGTGTGCCTGAGGATGTTGCTAGAGGAATTTTAAATTGCAACTCAGAATATTTACTTGCATGAGAATCTATGCCATATAGCTGGAGAAATTTCTAGAAGATAATTGTCACATGTGATGTTGTTTCATTGCTCCAATCAAAAAAATTTATTAAGGACGAGGTGGTAGAGTCTTATTTTCCCATTGCTCCAAATGTGTTGCTGATTTGATCTCATTGGATGATGATGTATTTGGGTGCCAAAACCTTAATGTGACTACTCGATGTTCTAGAAGTGCAATCTGATCCATTGAATTGTTTTAATCATGGCCATTGATTTAAAATGTAAAAATCTATAAAGGCCAGTGCCTTCTCATTTTTAGGAGTTAAACCAAAGTAGTAGAATATGAATACTAGGAGAATTAGATTTAGAAGCAAAGAGTTAGAGTTAAGATCTAGTTCATTTTGAGAAAATGTTGTAACACAGAACATTGGAATTGTTGCTATTATTGATGATTCAATACAATTGAAGACATTGTGATTTCTGGTGATCTCTTTGTGTTGATTTATCATGCATGGTTCTTGTTGTTATATTCTTTAAGATTGTTTGAGAAGTATTAGATGTATGTTAGATTTAGAATTAGAAGTGATTTAATGGTGTTTAGATTTGATGCTTGAAGTGTTTGCAGCGATCCCTGGTCCATACTTTTTGCAGCTAGTTAATTTTTAGTTGCTTTGCAAAGTTAGTCTGTACCATATATTCATTGTGCTTAGTTCAATTGTGAAGGTTTATTCATTTTAATTGCCTTAGGGTTGTCTTGGATGAATGTTCATGATCTGAAAATATTTATTACCTTAGAAGATTACATTGTTCTTGTAAGATTGCAGATTCATCTAGGTTGAGCAGGAATTACTTTATGAGGGATTGGTCCATTTAAAGTATTTCATCATTTACATTGTTAATCTTAGGAGTAGCATTAATCTTAGTAGTTTCTCTGAAACCCTTATCTTTTTTCATTTCTTTTATCATTTGTGTTAGATTTAGGATTGAAGTATCATCATATTGCTAGATCTAATAAATTGAAGGTTCAGTCTTTGCTTGTAGTAAGGTCCCTTTGTGATTACCAGGAATTTCACATTTATCACTGAGTTGTTTATGCATTTTCAAGACCTAACATTAGAGACCTTGCGGTTATCTCTTGAGGCTTGCTGATAGAGATTTACCTTTCAAGAGAGATAGGATACTTGTATCTTGTCTGAGTTGTTGTTGTGCAGAAAACATCATCAATAGATTGGCGCTAGAAGGAGAGCCTGAATAAGTAAGCTGGATCGATTTATGTCTGCTATCTCTCCTGAAAGATTCAAAAGAAGGACTAGATCTAGTCTAGGGGAAGAGGAATTTCAAGAGTTGCAAGATCCTACTAGGTTAAGGAGGACTAGAATAAGAGGCGATTCATCATCCACCCATCCACCTCCATCATCTTCATCATCCTCACCTTCATCCAGTCCATCTTCATCTGATTTTGAAGCCATCCCCATTCAACAACTTCAATCAGTCATAAATCAGCCACTACCACCTACACCTTCAACAATGGAATTCTTGGCGAACAGCCCATCCCCCTTATCTTTCAACCAATACAATCCTATGCCTAAAAATCCTGAGCTTTTCTGCTCCAAGTTTCACATTAATGATCCCAAAAGGACTGCAAAGGAGCATATTAGGATTTTCAAAACTACCCTTAAGGATAGGGGAATTAATCATGAGGATGTTGCATGCAAACTTTTCCCATATTCCCTTGGGGATGAGGCATTTTTTTGGTATAACCATCTTCCTGCTGGGTCTATCACTACTTGGCTCCAATTGGAAACTGCATTTTTACATAAATTTGAGACTCCAATCAGTGCCAATGAGTTACTACTGTAGTTTATTAGAGTCAAGAGGGAGGCAAACGAACCAATAGTGGCTTTCAATAATAGATTCCATAGGGCTTATGCTAGGCTACAACCCCCTTATGCCGTAGACGATGCTTCTGCCAAGGAGGTTTGCACCGAAGCATTTGAGTCTAGAACAATTAAGGAAATGGTGGAAAGATATATATTCCCCAACCAGTGAAGATTCAGTTACTAAACATCAATTGGATGATGCGGCTACGTATATTGCAGTTATAGATAAATATCAGATCCATAAAGTTGAATGGGATAAATCGGTGGAGCAATCAAGAGAAAATATTAAGTCAATTGAAAGTAGACTTATGGTTTTTCCTTTGCCACCTATAGCCGACCTGGACAAGGTACTTTTGATGGTGCATGGTATGGTGGATTGAAATAAAGACAAAGGGGAAGGTAGTTAATACTGGGCTACATCAGAATTTTTGTTTCCCTATTATCCTGCATGCATTGGTCCAAACTATATTGGAGATCCCAGGCCGACCTGGATGAAGTTCAAGCATTTAATGCATTGTTTATTTTATTTTTAATTTCTCTTGGTCGACTTGTTTTGTGGCCAATTATTATTGTAAACCCTAACTAGGCCGACATATCTTGGGGGTTTCTATTAATATCGAATTCTGCCTCATTTGTAAGGGCTAGATAGATAGAGACATAGAGATAGACAGATAGCTGGTATTGAAGTGAATTAAGCAGTAGAGCAGGATTTAGAAGTTAGTTATTTTTTCCAAGAAAATATTGTAACAGAAAACTGGAATTGTTGCTTCAGTGGATAATTTGATGCAAGTAATGACATTGTGATTTGGTGCCATACTTGTGTTATTCTTATCTTGCATGGTTCTTGTTGTTCCATTCTTTAAAATTTCTTGAGAAGTATTAGATGTATGTTAGATTTAGAATTAGAAGTGATTTAATGGTGTTTATGATTTGATGCTTGAAGTGTTTGCAACGATCCCTGGTCCATACTTTTTGCAATTAGTTGATTGTTAGTTGCTTTGCAAAGTTAACCTGGACCATATATCTATTGTGCTTAGTTCAATTGTGAAGGTTTATTCATTTCAATTGCAACAGGGTTGTTTTGGATGAATGTTCATGATCTGAAAATCTTTAATACCTTAGAAGATTGCATTTGTAGATTCATCTGGGTCAAATAAGAATTATTTTATGAGGGATTGGTCCATTTCAAGTATTTCATCATTTGCATTGTTAATCTTAGGAGTAGCATTAGTCATAGTAATCTCTTTAAAACCCTAATATTTTGTTATTTCTTTATCATTTGGGTTAGATTTAGGTTTGAAGTATCATCACATTGCCAGATCTGATAAATTAAAGATTCAGTATTTTCTTGTAGTAAGGTCCCTTTGTGATTATGAGCATTTTCACATTTATCACTAAGTTGTTTATGCATTGTCAAGACTTGATACTAGAGACCTTGGGGTTATCTCTTGAGGCTTGTTGATAGAGATTTACCTTTCAAGAGAGATAGGATATTATATTTTGTCTAAGTTGTTGTTGTGCAAAAAACATCATCAATAGTGCCAATAAAGACAAAATCTAGAAAGAAGCCAAACAATCTCTCAAGGGTGTTATTAGATGAAGTAGGCTACAAATATGTTATGGTTGCACAGCCTCCCCTAGGTCAAACTACAAAAGAGATAGACTTGTCTGATTATTCTATCACAAGGATAGAACTTTGTAAGAGGACACATGAAAGTGTGAAAGAGAATGCACAATCAACATTGGCTTCTCTAATTGAGAAGTATGATCAGGAAAAGAAAATCAAAGATCAGTATAAGTCCAAGGTTGAATAGCTTACCTCCATTCTTTAGAAGATTACTTAATCTTCTGAGTCTATCAAGCCTATTGCTACTAGCATTGAAGACCTTGTCATTCAAAAGGACAAAAGGACACATGTATAGGGAAAAGAAGTTAAAAAATCTATTGATAGAATATTGGCTCAAGGAGCACAACTATTGAATGAGACTGAGGAAGAGATTAGTAATATGGAAAATGTAAAGGTAAAATTGAGTCAAACAATTGACACACTTTCTCAGAGTCAACAAGAGATAGAAAAATGTCTCAAATCTTGGAAAAAGATGAAGGATATCAAGCTTGATGTATTAGAGGAAATTGGGATAATTCCTAATAGAGAAATGTTTGTTGGCATACAAGAGACCATGAAGCATAAGTTGAATTTCATCAGTGATCTAATTAGAGATTTACAGGAAGCTCAAAAGATTGGTGAAGATAAAACTTTAGATCTCTTCGCTAGAATAAAGAGCTACCTTTTCAAGTGCTTGATGACAACCAAAATGCTCTTCCCTCTAATGCGGTTATCTAGGAGTTCACCTCATCAATGCAAAAAGAGTTTAAAGATGAAGCTTTTTCATTAGCTTCTATTGAAAAATTAGTGGACATTCAGCGTACTTTAGATAACCTGAAGGTAGTATTGGAAAGGCACATGGAAACTTGCATCACCATCGAGGACTCAATCAAACGAGTACATGTAGTCACCAATCATACTACGGGACCAAATAATTTAGAAGTCCAAGCAGCATTAAAGAAATATGAAGACTTCTTGGAGAAAGATGGTGAAGAATAAAGAAATGTGACTAATCCATACTTAGTTTATTTTTAGTTTTCCCTTTATGTAATATGTAATTAGTTTATGACATATTACATGTCTTTTGTAAATATGTAATTACATGTAAAAACAAAAAAGTCCTAAATCAAATCAGACTCTATTGTTGAATAAGTCAAGTTAGTTTTAGTTTTCCTATTTTAGTTGTTGGCTCTCCTCTATATATATGAGGGAGATCTTTTTTAATGGGTACCTTTTATCTTTTAAAGTGAAGTGTTTCCCATTTTAAAAACATATTGAGACTTTTTGTTTAATGTGAAAATCAATTTTTTATCAATAAAGGAAGCAAAGTTGCATCCAATCTTTGTCTTGGATCTTTTTTAATGGGTACCTTTTATCTTTTAAAGTGAAGTGTTTCCCATTTTAAAAACATATTGAGACTTTTTGTTTAATGTGAAAATCAATTTTTTATCAATAAAGGAAGCAAAGTTGCATCCAATCTTTGTCTTGGATCTTCTTTGTTATGTGCTAAGATTGTTCTTATGTCCTTCTCATTACATTTTCTTATAAATGATTGAATTAGTAGTGTGATATCATATTTTTTAGAAGGGAATTTAAATCTAATTTTGCAGACTTTGGGATGCATTATTATATTTAAAGTTTATGTTCTTGTGTGTACACTTTGATAATTATTCAAAGAATTGAGGTTGCGGGTTATTACTGGTCTTTTGTTGATCTTGTTGTGGTGTATATTAGAGAGGTTGAGCTGAAAGATACACCATTCTTTATCTTTATGAATCATCATTGAAGGTGACAAAAGTCTTTTTACTTTTTTAGGTTTTCAAGCTACCAACATTCACTAGTATCACTTTGATTACTCTTTCGTTTAATCGATATAGATATTGATTATTATTGCTTAAAATGGTACTTTGAAGTGAATTACATGTTGCAATCATCATGAGATATAATTGTTGTTTGTGAGAGAGGAAAAAATCTATTCTAAAATAAAAGAATAGGATGATGAAAATACCCATGGTTAATTATAGTGTATATACTCATAGTTAGTTGTTAGTTATTTTCAATATGCAATAAGAAGGGAGCCTCCCCTTGTTGAGAGGAGAGATTTCATCTCATTGTAACTGTGGGTGAAATGGTCATTTTGTAATCACTTAGTTGATTATAAAATATTCACCCAACACATTCATCCTTGATTATGACACCAAGTAAACTCTTCTCTTGTAAACAATAATTTTTATTACAAATGATGTACCTTTTGTCTAACAACTTCACTTCCAACACACAACTACAAATTTGTTCTTAGCATACTCTATTATGATTTCATTCTTCCAATCCACAAATATTTGATATAAGAAATAGAGATTTGGCCTTTTGGGCAATGCATCAACAACAACATTCATCTTCCCTTAAACATATTCAATATCAAAATCATACACTTAGTTTTCTCACCCACTATTGTTGCCACTTCCTTGATGGTTGTTGTAGGGGCACCCCCCCTAGGTGTCGCTAAGGTGGGCCGCCCTTTTTTTTTTTTTAATGTGTGGGCTTGACATAGTCATACAAGGGGTTGTACGAGCCCTGGGGAAAAAAAATTCCTCAAAAGCTCCAATCACCAAAATAGGGTGAATTTTATATCAAAATTTGTTGAATCGGCCTCCTGAGTGCAATGGTGAGGTTCTTTTTGGCTCAAAATGATCTAAAATTGTAGCTACCCTTTGGATCTAGAAAGAAGAGCAATTGCTTCAAACCCTTGTAGATCTGACCTCTAGAGTTCAAATTAGGCCAAATGTAAATTCAATTTTTCAACAACTCTGAATCCAATGGAAGACTCTATTTTGGTCCTAAATGCACAAAAATTTCTCCACCTCCAAAATTTATAAAAAAAATTATGGAGAATCCAAATCTAAAGCCTATAACCCTTATTGAAGAAAAACCCTCATTAATTAATGCAAGAGCATCTTGGGTGAATAAGCAATCTACATCCACCAAAAGTGGTTTGACTTGGTTTTCAACCATTTTATTTTTATTTCTTTTTATTGTGGCATTTTTAGTGTTGCATTCATTTTTCAAATTGAAATTCAAATTTGGTTGTAGTGGTCGACTTTGGTGGAGGTTGAATGACATTGTTATCATTGATTGGGAAAATGTTGTTTATCAATATGAGTTTGATCTGTATTCTAAAGTTTAATTCCTATTTCATCTTGGATGTCAATTGTCACTATGAAATAAATAATTGATCCTTCATTTTATTGGGATATGACTTCTTATTGTTTCATTGTCAAATTATCATCAATGAAGTCACTCAGGTTATTGATTTTATTTCAAAAATAAATAAATACAAAACATTTTATTCCTTGGATGAATCTGAAGGGGCAGCAGGAATAAAAAGAGTTGACTAAAAAAAGAAGAAGAATAGTGGCACAGGGAAGAAGCCAAAGGGTCATGACCAAAGTGTGAAGGATGGAAAATCAAACAAATATGCATGGTGGAAGGTTGCACATAACATGAGGGAATAATAGGAATTCAAATTACATTTTAAAGATTACCAAAATGATGTATAGGGCATATAATTGAAGAGGAGAGAGGAGTCCATGTAGGTTAGTAGAGTGACAGTGTAAGGAAAAAATGAAAGGGTTGTGTATGCATTAAGCTTTTAGTTTAAATTAAATAAGAGAATGCATAGATAATGGCATAGCAACAGCTACGTAGAGGCCTAAAGGGAGCCATGCATGCCAAAGATGGCATTTTAAAATTAAAATTGCAAATAAAATTGCATATACAAGGAGAACTAATCAAAATGGAAGATGGCGCCTAGTAGAGGATGCTAGAGGGAAAAAATGAGAGCAACTGCATAGGTTTTATAAAGTGAAATTTATAGTTTCAGACTATATGATGAGGGGGTCGCACTATGTAATAGGATAGCTAACATTTAGATGAGAACATGCAAATTAAAAGGGGGATTGATCAAGTGATTGAGATTGGGGGTTCTAGGTTCAGAGAGATATTTTTCCCATAGAGAGGAGTAAATTCCATGAGAGAATAAAATTGAAGGTTGTGGATTATAGTAGCAAGTGTGTATGTAGAGAATAGATTGGAACTGAGTATTTGTGAGAAGAGAAGTAATGGATGTAATCAAATTTATTTATGAGAATTTAATGGGTGAAATAAAATAAATTTGTCTTCGTTAATGTTCCTTGTGAAATTTTGAATCAAAACTTAATTGACAAATGAAATTGTAAAATTAAGTCGATTGTTCAAGATTTTGGTTTGGGTCAGTGAGAGTAGAGTTTTTGTGTATGTGTCAAATGGTATCATAGCAATACGTTCTAAGTGCATAGGTATATTATTGAACATGAGATAGCATATGCCAAGACCTATGAGTAGGGGAAGCACAATTATGAACATCTCAAAAGAATAATTGTAGGTGTGTGAAGTCCTAAGTGATTGAAAGCTGGAAGGTGTGAAGAAATTGATGTGATGGTGACAGATTATAGTAGACAAAGATGGGATGGGTCATGAGGAGACACATGAGAATTTTTTTTTTGGAACAATATTAGGAGAAAGTGGAGAATGAAAAGTTCAAGGAGATGGGAAAGATAGTCCATGAGGAAGTGGGAAAAATATTGGCCGTGGTAGAGGTATTGGAAAAGATGAGAGGAGATTGGTAAAGTGAAGTGAGAAGAAGAATGAGGAAAATAAAGAGAAAAAAGGAAAAGAGTGTTGCAACCCGATAAGGAAGAAGAAAGAGGTGAGAGTAGCCCCTACAGAGGTAGATAGAGAAGAAGAGAAGGTAGCAACAAAGGCTGAAGATTTAGTTGAGATTGCAACAATAGAGCTTGAAGATGTTGCAACAGATGATGAAGAGGGAAAAGTTGCAACAACGAAAGAAGAGGTAATTTTAAATTTTCTTGAATTTAGTGATGAGGAAGTTGAGTTGAAATTTCATATTGTTGAGGTAAATAAAGAGATATTGCAAGTATGTAGAAAGAGAGATGCAGAACTATGTATGGATAAGTATTTGCATAGAAATTGTAGAGGATGTTGCAGGTGGAGTTTGGTGGAGGTGGTCAGTTGGAGGTGGGTTGGATCCCACGAAGAAATAGAGGAGAGTAGAGAGTATTTTGTGGAGGAGGATGACATATGGTGGATTTGAATCCATGAGGGGGAGGAAGAAGATGGTACAACATTGTTGGAGGAAGATGGCACGTGTTCCAACAAGATGCTAGAAAAAGAGGAAGAAGAAATAACTTGGTGCACAAGATTCAACGATAGAGTTTTTTGTTGGTTGGTTGCAACTTGGAAGAGTAGTTTGACTACTCAACTCCATCTTTGTGAGCCTATGCTCACAAAATTTCTACCTGACATGTCTAATGTGGGAGCATCCTAGGCATATAAGAATTCCACTTCCACCAAAAATGGTTTGACTTCGTTTTCAATCATTTTGGTTTGATTTCAGTTTAGTGTTGCAATTGGTTTTCAGAGTTAAATTCAAATCCAAATGCAGTGGTTGACTTTGGTGGAGGTTGAATGACACTATTGTCATTGATTGACAAAATTTCATTTATCGATACGAGTTTGATTTGTATTCTGAATTTTAATGCCTATTTCATCTTGGAGGTTGATTATTGTTGTGAAATAAATAATTGATCCTTCATTTTGTAGGGATATGAATTCTTATTGTTTCATTGTTGAATTAATTTCAACGAAGTCACTCAAGTTATTGATTTTATTTTAAAAATAAATAAATATAAAATATGTTATTCCTTGGATGAATCTGAAAGGGCGCCAAGAATGAAAAGAGGTGTTAAAAAAGAAGAAGAATAGGGGCATAAGGAAGAAGCCAAAGGGTCGTGGCCAAAGTGTGAAGGATAGAAAATCAAATAAAGATGAATGGTGGAAGGTTACATATAACATGAGGGATAAGAGGAATTCAAATTGCATTTTAAAGATTTCAAAAATGATGTGTAAGTCATACAATTGAGGAGGAGATAGGAGTCCACATTGGTTAGTAGAGGGGACATGGAAGGAAAAAAATAGAAGGGTTTCGTATGCATTAAGCTTTCAATTTAAATTAAATAAGAGAATGCACAAATAAAGACACAACAACAACTATGTAGAGGCCTGAAAGGAGTCGTGTCGATCAAAGATGGCATTTTAAAATTAAAATTACAAATGAAATTGCATATATAAGGAGAACCAATTAGAATGGAAGATGTCACCTAGCATAGGATGATAGAGGGAAGAAAAGGGGAGCAGATGTAAGTTTTATGAAGTGAAATTTGAAATTTTAGACTATATGATGAGGGGGTCACTCTATGTAATAGGATAGATGACATTTAGATAAGAAAATGCAAATTAAAAGGAGAATAAATCAAATGATTAAGAGTGAGGATGCTAGGTTCAAATAAATATTGTGCCAATAGAGAGGAGTGAATGACATGGGAAAATACAATCAAAGGCTATGGATTATAATAGACAATTATGTATGCTGAAAATAGACTAGAATTGAGTATATGTTAGAAGAGATGTAACGAATATAATCAAATTTGTATCTGAGGATTTAATTGGTGAAATAAAATAAATCTATCTCCATTAATGTGCATTGTGAAATTCTGAATTGAAACTTAATTGACAAATGAAATTATCAAATTAAGTCGATTGTTCAAGATTTTGGTTTGGGTCACCAAGAGTAGAGTTTTTGTGTTTGTGTCATAAATCGATAAGGAGTTCGTTGAATCCACACTTTGATACCATGATAGAATTATGAAAAACACAATCCACGTGATCAAACAATGAACAAAAATACCTTCCATGCAAGAGAGTTGCAAACAGAAATATGCAATATCCTCAATAAGAAAAAACTATAGAATTCAAGAGTTCAAGAGAGTTTTATCAAAGGTATGATAATACAATGAGGGTTGAGTTCTATATAGGAGCAACCTTAAATAAGAAAGGGATTAGATCATGACAAGTGTCAACATCTCATGCAATGAGACATATTGATCTATTAATAGCTCTCTAGTTAACATAAAAAAGAACTCCTAAGTTTAGCTTAAGTGCATGAGAATAAATTAGACTAATAATTAATTAATTATTGGCTAATGCATGATTACTCTAACACATATTATGGTATCATTTTTATGTTTTAATGACTCAATTTGAGAGGGTATTGACATGATTTTTATGGTTTAAACCATGATATCTAAGTTTGTTTTATTTATAAATTATAATTTTGTATTTATGTTTATGATCTTATTTGTATTGAATTATGATGCACCCATAAAAGTGGAAAGGCATGTTCCTTTTCTTTTGGAATTCATCAATATTGATGTTAAACAAGGATAATATCTTATTTGATATTTCTCATATATTTTGAGGATGTTAATGGATTTAAGCACCTAGATTCATATTCAATAAAATGAATATGCAAACTACAGTTGAATGTATGTCTTGTTTTATTAATGTAATTGAATTGGTTCGAATTTAATTGTCAAGGATATTATTTGGAAGGTTATACCCCTAATCTACTTGTTTTTCTTATCATTCTTGTCACATGCATGTATCTATACATGCAAGAGTATTATGTTGGTACCTTGTATCCTTTAAATAATCATTGGGAATGTTCTATTTGATCTACCTCTATTTTGAGTGTATTGTTGGGTCTTGTACAAGTGAGGTCATGATGGCTAGATTATGAAAAATTGTTTGACTAATTTTTAAGGTGAATTCATTTTTGTAGAATCATCTTGGTTATAGGAATGCTCTTGGTCAAAACTGTAGATTGGTCCTAAGAATAACTCAACTCTAAACACTTTTGTAGGATTCAATGCACATTATAGACTATAGCGTACTTTTGGAACTACAAAGTGGTGTGATGGTGTCCAAGTAGCACACTAGTGCCCTTCTAGTATGCTAGATTCTATTTGGCACATTGTTGTCCTTTATTCTTTAGACAATGGGCACATCCTAAAAAAATTTAAAGAAAACTCCTAACAAAAATTGTTCCCCTACTCCTACTTGATTTCCCTATTATCTCACTTTTTTGAGAAGCATGCAGGTTGGAGAGAAATCAATTGCTTGTCAATTTAATTGGTTGAGGCCCTATACCTCCTAGTCGATCCACCTTTGTTGTAGGTTATCCTTTGTGTTTGGTTGTTGCTTTGTATCACCTTGGAATGGCTTTAAAGTTTCACTCTAATCACACTCCATGTATTAACGAGATAATGAGGTTGTGGATTATGACCAACCACCATTATGGAGGAAGCTCCATCCTCTCATATGATCACCATGGTAACTTTTTCAAATGATTAGTGAAATATTCTACTTTGTGCCACCATGATTGGTGTATTTGTGAGGTTGTCTTGCATGTCCTTTTGCTTTGTCATGAGACCTTATGTGCATGAGTGTACAATGTGACATGTAAATATCACACTTACAAATGCCAAAAATTGGTTCATTTAGATTTTGTTCATTAATCTCTTTGGTGAAAGCTTAGGGCATTGCATCACTTTCATATGCATGAAGTTTAGTTTGGTAGGAACAAATCTAAACCTGGTAGAAATATAATTTATTTGTAGATTCTAAGGTATTCTTTCAATAAGCCCTTATCTTTTTACATATAGATGAATCAATTTTCATCTCTTATAATATAATTTTCATCTCTATCTCAAACTAAATGTTACATTTAATTTACTTATATTTAGTAAATTCAATTCATTTACTATTCTCATCTCAACTCTAAATCCTAAGACTATATTATTTAACTATTTATCTTAAAATATTTATAAAAAATATATTTAAATTTATTAATATAAAAATATAATAAAAACACCTTTCAAAACCTTAAATTGATTAGCATGAAACTAACTTTAATTAAAATGCCTTTCATACCATAAATAAACATTATTCAAACCATTGTAATTATAAAAAGTGAAAAATTATTTATTATTAAGATAATATATGATTTTTTATTTTTTTAATAAATGTTCAATCATATTAATATTATAAAAAAAAACTATATACTAATCATTAGCTTAGGAAGAATTTTTGGGTGGGTCACACCCCATGTGACAATTTGGAAATAAAGATAATGAAAGCTAAAGCCTCGAGATATACAAAAATAATTAATGTGTATATGCAATCGAATGAATATTAAAGTTAGTATGATAATCATTAGAGTTACTATAAAAAACATAAATCTAAAATGAATATCATGGAACTATTACAAATGTTAAAATATATGCTACCCTACCTAAAAAGAATGAACTCCTTATTTTAATTTTTTAAAGATATTGAAATAAGCGATGTACTAAAGCTTGAGATCTAATTAATAAATCTTATCTATTTAATAGTGTGATCTTAGAATATTTATAATAATAATAAAATATTTTTAAGTTTAATAATTAAGTAATAAATGAATTTTGGAGTCATTTAACTTGTTCATAATATTATTTCTTTAATTTTATTTTAGTTTGTGATGTTTTTTGTTTTTATTAATGATCTTTTGTTCAACAAATACGTTGACTCTCATGTTCCAATTAGGTGTGATCTAGATTGCCATGCTTCTTTTTATTTTTTCATAGTGATTTGACCCACAATTGTGTCACATCCTCATTTTCTAAAAATATTAATTTGTCTTTTCCCCTAAAAGTAATCAATATTCATCCTTTGGGTCCCCATATTCATGATCTTCTTGAATCTTCATCTTGCCTAATTAGTGATTGAAAAATCAAACTTGAGGTCAATATATCAAATGTTCCTTTTGAGGCCCCTTTATTCAACTTACTAAAAAGGGGTTTAGGATTTTATATTACCCTATCTTCTATAGAAATTGGAAATGTAGCAAGATCCCTACTTGATGATAAAGCATGGGAGATTAGGAAAAATTGTGTGGTTGACTTGAGACACACATAACCCCCCAAATCCAACTATTTCAAAAGTGGATTTATTTGCCTTAAAGAAATTAATTACAAATAAAGAAATCATAATTGTTAAAGTTGATAAGGGAAATGTCACTATTGTCTTGAACAAATGTGAGTGCAACTCCAAGATGCTTGACCTTCTTACCAATATGGTACCTACAAAATATTGGACCATAACCTAGTTGCCAAGATTGTTAAAAAAGGTTATGTTTGATCATGTTTTATCTATAACATTAAGAAGAATCTCATTCCAAGCAAGGCAATCACCCCCAACATTTATGGTGCTCCTAAATTTTATTGTGTGAATTCCACTTAGACCTAATTTTGGCACAATCAACTCCTCTACTTTCATGTTTGTTATCTACCTTGCAAAAACTGTTTCTCCCCTAGTAGGTAAGTCTAATTCCTATACCAATGATTCTTCCCATTTTTAGAGTTCATCAAGGATTAAAATGTGAGTTATACTAAAATATTGTTCAACTTTGATCCTATGCCATTTTTCTCCAAAGTTTCATATATTTTCTCCATTGAGATTGTATCCATAGGATCCTTACTATCTCCTTGGTGGCTAACCTCACAATCTTCTTGGTGAAGAAACCAATGTTTCATCAAAAAAAGTTGTAGCCATGGAACATTTAGAGAAAATATCCTATGCCAATATCTCTTAGCAACATGGAGACAAAAAATAAGAAGAATTTCATTCTCATGTAAAAAAAACATAATGGGGCAAACTAATCTCACCAAAGAACTTGAAAATAAAAATCAACTCCCTTTCTTTGACATTCTTCTTGTTAGAAATGCATATAACTCTTTGGCTCATATTGTTTTCCAAAAATATGCTCAAATTGACCTTTTCCTTCATGCATCATCTCATTGCCACCTAGCCCAAAATGATAGTGTATTAAAGATGCTTGCTACTAGCACTTTCTATATTTGTGATGGGGATCACATTAAGAAAGAAATTTCCAACCTCACTACAATATTCAAATTGAATGGTTATAAGAGAAAACACATTATTGGAGCATTTTGTCAAGCCAAAAACTAGAGGTCTCCTCTTCCAAAATAAGAGGGGACTATTAAACAATACATGTTTCCACTCTTATGTTTAAGGCATCTCCAAAAAGTTCTAAAATCCTTCACAAAAAATGCCTTAAATACACCTTCAATCTAATTTTCTACAATATAAAGTCATATCCCTTCTACCAAAGAACCCAAAAACCTTCATATTAGCCTTGAGATCTATAAGATTGATTAGTCTTGTGAGACCCCTTATATTGGTGAGATGTTTGATTCCATTAGCACCAAGATCAAGAAAAATAGTGTACACATTAAACATGAATACATAGAGAAATTTTCATTAGAAAAATGTTCTTGTAATACTAAGCACTATATATATTTAGAGGATACCCAAGACCTTGTCTAGGAATATATTTTTTTAAAGAGAAGGATTAAAGAAGCAACTAATATTTGCAAGCACACTAACTGTTGAAGTTGATGATTAAACTCCACAACACCTAGAAATCACCTGCAAGCAATTATCCTATCACAAAAGAAAGATCAAAGCAACTGATTTACTATGCAACCAAGAAAGAAAAGATTGAATCTAGAAGGGCACTGATATGTGAAATGTATTAACCTGAATGGTTTTGGATTTTTTATGATTACAATGAATGTGCAAGCTTTATAAAAAAATGCAAAAGCAAACCCTATATGAGGATTGCATTAGATAGTGACAAGTGTTCTAATCTCATGCAATGAGACAACTTGTCTTATATTTAGTTCAAAATAATAATAAAAAAGCACCCCTAAGTTTAGCTTAAGTGAACTAAATTAATAAGGGACTTAATAATTAATTAATGATTAATTATCAAGTGATTATCCTAATTACTCCAACACCCCCACTTAAGATCAACTTAGTGAGAAGCTATAAAACCCTGAAGTAGAATGCAATGATGGATGCATGGATGGGTCTCGAATACAAGTCCTGATGAGGTACACATGTACAAATAAATGAATCTCTCATAACTAGAGAAAAGGAGAAAACCACATGGGAAAAACTCCTCTCCAAAAGAGAGAAAAAGAAATGACTACACTAGTGAAAGAAGGATAGGAGGACTCAATGTGACCCCCCGAGGACTAATTTTTTCATGCAAGTACAATAGATGTCCCCCTAATAGAAGAGAGAAAAAAGAGGGTATGAATTCCCCCGTAAAGAAAGAGCTCATGTGCCAATGATGAACGCCTAAAGATAGAATATGATCCACTACTTGCAAACAACATTTCTCTCCTTAGGAAGAAACAAATCCACTAGTGATTGGAGAAGCCAATCCAAAAGAATGGGTGAATTAGGAATCCAAATCCAAATGATAAGAACTTCTCATTTATCCACATGTTAGAAAGCAATGATGTTGATCCAAGATCTTATGAAGACTGATGTAGAACAAGTTGCAAAGGTAATGAAGATGGTGGGATGACATCATTGATGTCGTTGTCAACAAAGAGGAGATGAATTTCCTCAAAGTAATCCTCCAAATATGCAATATAGGACTCCACAAACAAGGATGATATGCCTACAAGATACGAATCCCAAGTAGTTGTGTCTGGAAGATGTATGATGCCCTATTGCACTGAATCAAAAGGGGCAAAATATGTGGTGATGTCAAACTACTTAGGAACAATGAAAGATGATGATGAAGTATTGATTAGAAGAGTGGGAACATGAAGACAAGTCTTTGAACCATCAGAACATGTAAGACCTCTGATATACTCAAGCTCCTCTAAAGCATCATCATCAAAGAGTATGGAATCTGTATCTGCAAGAGGGATGAGATAATTTACAACAAGATCCTCTGGGTATAGAGAGATATGAGGGTCTCCACAGATCTCCCAAAGATGAGTCCAAAGTGTGTGGGGACATTCAATGTCTGATACAACACACATAGTGTCAAAATCAACACTCGAACATATAACCCCTATAATATGATCTATGATGATGCCCCATTCTAATAAAATCCTTAGTGTGTCTAGTGTTGGTATGAGTCCATATAGATAAGGCAAAATATCAAGCCACCTAAGATGTGTCAGGATGCCATTTTTCCAAGACTCATAGTTATCCTTATCCAAGTTGATCATAAAAGGATGAACAAAAAACCCATGATACTCACTCAAATGATAAAATCAGAGACTTATAAACTCAATACTAATAAAGCAGATCAAATGATGCCATCATATGCAAAAAGATCCTTTCCAGGTGCCAAGGCATCTAAGTAATTAACAAAATTGTGAAAACACCAAAAAATGAATAAAATGTACCTGGTGTAGATTCTAGAAAAGGTGCATGAATAGATTTGAAGAGCTTTGAAATACCTTCCCAACATCGATTGAATCATGAAAATTAGAGATCAAGAAAAAAGTTACGAGCTTGGAAGCACAAAATGAAGATTTGACTTTGACTAAGAATAACATCAACTAATAGTGAAATATGATAATGAGAACTACACCACTGGAAAGTACTTAGAATTATCTTTTTGAAAATATTGTGTATGCCCAATGTCAACATAGTATGCCCAAGTTATGCCAAAAAGAAAAAAAATCACTCCTTTAGGGAAAATGGGGGCTAGGAGGGGGGCTAAAGTGTTCAGTCGTATGATGATGTCATGTTGATGTCAACAACATACTGGCTTAAATTTGACAGTTGGCTAGCTATCACCGAATATTCTCGATATATTCCTTTTGCAGTAAAAAAATCCTCCTGCCAAAAACACTTTTACAGTCGCCTAAAAATTTTGCGGGTACCAATTTTTTTGTTGAAGGTTGGGATATGCCTGCCTTAAGGGGAATATTCCTTTATAGCACTCAACTTGGAGATTCCTCAAAATCTTCAAAGATTTCAATGCATGTTTAATGGGAAAACTGAATATTTGAAGGATGTCGCTTTATTTAAAAACCATTGGATTCAATATTGGAGTCGTCGGCTATTCAAGGCTCTGTCGGTGGTCTTGATGTGACCACTATCGCTAGGTACGTACTATGTAGGGAATATTCCCTGCTACGTAGGGAATTTTTCTCTACTTTTTCATTTTTTTTATTTTTAGGTAAAACTTAATTAAAACTAGAATACTTTTTCAAAAAAGCCTATCATACCTTGTAGTGTAGAGGTCAAAAATTGATGCAGCAAGGGCCGTACAGATCCATACAGTCGTCTGAATTTTGTACAAAGGTCCCTTCTATTAAAAAAATAAATAAAAATTCAACCTCTCCAAAATTGATGAAACGATAGGAATTCCTTAGGTTTTCAAATGTTCTGGATGCAATAATGATGCCTATTTTTCCCTAAGATGAGTCAATTTTTCCCTCAATGCTAGATCTCTCATAATTAAGACAAGAAGCTACAGATTTGGAGCTCTAATACCATGTTGAAGTTGATGATTGAACTCCAAAACACCTAGAAATCACCTGCAAGCAATTATCCTATCACAAAAGAAAGATCAAAGCAACTGATTTTCTATGCAACCAAGAGAGAAAAGATTGAATCCAGAAGAGCACTGATATGTGTAATATATTAACCTGAACGGTTCTAAATTTTTTTGTGATTACAGTGAATGAGCAAGCTTTATAAAAGCATGCAAAAGAAAACCCTAGATGAGGATTGCATTAGATAGTGACAAGTGTTCTAATCTCATGCAATGAGACAACTTGTACTATACTTAGTTCAAGCTAATAATAAAAAAGAACTCCTAAGTATAGCTTAAGTGAACTAAAGTAATAAGGGACTTAATAATTAATTAATGATTAATTAATTATCAAGTGATTATCCTAATTACTCCAACACTAACAACCTAAATAGAGATGATATTTGATAACTTAGTTTCTCTTGGTAACCTCTTATCAAATCTATTAAATGTAATACTACCACTCCTTGATTATTTCTTCCTTTCTTACCTAGTCTCCCTTCGCTCCTCTTAATTTCCCTATTGATCCTTGTACCCTACTTTGACCTTTTGTTTTTCTTTCCCTACCTTTTTTTCTCACTTCTCCTTATGTGTCACTTTATCTGATACTTCTCCATATCTTATTTGCATGTTTCAACTCTCCTCCTCTCCATTTACTTATTTGTTGTCCATCAACTTCCATTTTCCTACCTTGTTCCTATTTTTTCCCTAATTAATCTTTCTTACCCTAGTTTTCTATTTTTCTCTTCGCAATTTTGACATCTTTGGCTTTATCTATTTTCTTTTGTAGTGATATTTTTTAATATAAAATGTGATTTTCACAAACTATTATTAAAATGGAAAGATCAAGTATATCATATATTGAGAAATATAGACACCAAAAAATTATCATATTGGCTAGATTAACATGTATTGATTACAAACAAAGGAAATAAAGGCCAAAAACACCAATAAATAAAGGGAACTATCATAAAATGTTAAAAAATTATAGGTAAGTTGGAACCTCCATAAATAAGGAGCTGAGGGGGATCAATATTAGGAGGCACCAAGGTTAGAGATGTTAGTGCAGGTTTTTAATTCCTAGTGAGATATTTAATTTTCCTAGTGGGATATTTAATTCCCTTAGTTATAGGTTTTTCCTACACATTTACTAAGATTGCTTAGGATAATAAAGTGGGATAATTATTTAATAACTAGGAGATAAAGTAATGAGTTGTTCTCCACCTTTTAATGGTGGAGTATTTACTTTTTCATCACTTTATTTAATGTTGGTGGTTTTGGTGGTCAATTTTCATTAGTTTATTTTCCACCTCCATCCTCTCCTAAGTTCTATAAACCCACTACCTAGATTGTTTTTTTCATCAATCTTGGAAGCTCTTAATGCATTTTGTCATATTGACCTTGCATAATCTCTCAAAGTTCTGGTTTGCATTCTTTATGCTTTTCCAGTTTGTGTGACTTTGATTTTATCTTAAAAAGTTTCTTGGTTTATTCAATCTATTTCAGATTTCTAACATGGTATCAAAGCTTTTTCTTTGAGAAATCTAAGTTCTTAGATTCCTAATTGAGAGATTGATTTTCTTATAAAAATCTTGTAAATTCATGTATGCTCTTCTCTTGTGTTTTTGAATGATTTGGAGAATCAAAAAGGGTTTGCAAGGATTTAATTACCTCTTTATATTGCATATGTGTTTTGTGAGATCCAGGTGATTGCAATAGTTTTGGTTATACTTGTGGCATTTGTGATCATTCTAATGCATCCAAAAGGCTCGAGAAAGTCAACATTGGCTTTTGTTTCATTCAAATTGGAGATCATTTAACATAGTTACAAATGATGGTTTGAAGCTTAGATTTAGTGAACATTTTATTGGAGTATTTTTTACCCAAACAGACCTTTCCATTACGCTCGGAAGGCCCAAAAACCCCTATTCTCATACAAAATTTGTCTATTTTAGACGAATTTGATTTTTGAAAAATATTTATTTTGTCAGGGGGTCATCACTGCAGGCTAAATTCAACCATTTTAAAAAAAATCCATAACTTTCACCACGATGTCCATTTTTTGCAAATGAGATATCATCATAAATTAGTAGATAAGTACTTTCCATCCATGAAGGTATTAAAAATAATTTTTCATCTTATACCATATATTTCAGGTTGAAGTTGTTTGTTGTTAATTTCTTCAACAAGCCAAAACTTTCACCCCGTTGCTCTGATTTTAAGAAATAAATAGGTGTTGGAAAGGTGGTGAAGAGTAGTACACAACTATAAGGATAATTTTTCCATATTCCTTCTCAGATTCATTCTTTATCAAAATTTGTATTTCTAGTTGTTTTGAGTCTATTGAGCATTAAAGGCTATGTAAATGGACTAAATAACAAGTTTCAACCTTATGATATTTGGGGGGATGATTTTTGATACTATGGAAAAAGGTGGGAGTGTTCTTTGTGTTCTTTTGTTCACTTTCCTTCCACATTCTCTTTTTTATTTCTTCATCATGAGTTCAACAACAATCGAGCTACTCTAACTGTATATAACTATTTTGAGTAAAAGTCACAAATGAATGTTCACTCAAGAAGACTTGGTTTGCATAGAATAGTAATGGGACTAGAAATTGAACTAGTTAAAGATGAAGATAAGCCTAATTGGTTTAATAAATGTGATAAAGCATATAGAGAATTGTGTGTGTTTGTATCTCTTGATTTACTCTTTCATATTGAATCTTTGAATACTCCAAATGAAATATTGAAAAAGCTAGAATCTCTTTTTAGCACACAAGATTATATGAGGGGTCATATGTTGGAGAATGAACTAATTAGTTTAAGTCTAGGCAACTTTAGCTCAATTCAATATTTTTCACCAAATTGAAATCACTAAGGCTATAGCTACAACAATGTGGAATTGATAAGAAAGATGAACAATTGATCCTTAGCATACTCTCTAAGCTTGGTTTTGAATGTTTAGTGTTTGTTTCTACCTTTTATGCTACTAAGGATTCACTTGGTTCTACATTCAAAATGTCGTATTTGGATGAGTTTGCTACTTCTCTCACATGGGTGCAGGATAAGCTAATTCAGATGGGCACTCTTAAGTATTCTAAGTCACATGCATTGGCAGCCAACCATGGCACAAATAAATAGCGAGGACAAAGCAATAATAAGGATAAGAAACAAAATAATAACAAGGAGAAAAAGGATCAAAAATCAACTGCTCCAAAGGAAGCCAATGAGACCTCATCTTCGAAAGGTGAAAAGCCTAAGAGAGAGAAGGTCAAATGTGCCTATTGTAAGAAACCCAATCATGATGAGCAAAAATGTTTGAAGAAGTGGGTAGATCATTTGACAAAAATTCTTGAGAAGAATAATCTCTATGTTCCTAATTCTATCAAATAAAGTCCAGAAGAGGGTTCTCACAAGGCCAAAGATAAGAGCAAGGGAAAAGGAAAGGGCAAGGATCTTTCAATACTAGTGTCGGCCTAATGATTTTTGTGTATTGTGGAGTTTGAATAAGTGTTGATCCATTATGTATGAGCTACTTTGGGTCCATTCCGACCTATTTCAAATTTTTATGAGTTTTAAATCTTGGCATGAAGAGTGTATGTATATATATTGAGCCAACAAATTACATTTGTATAATACATCCAATTCGGTCGACCTAATTGATGTTAAAGGGAATATATATGTAAGATCTTTTCAATGTTTTGGAGAGTTTGTGTGTGTGTGCATGATGAATATCAGTTGATGTGAGTTATGCGAATATAAGGTGAATGCATAGCAGAGAAGAGTAATAATTTAGATTAGTATGAAGTGTGTGAAGTTAGTATATTGAGATTCAATAGAACTATACTCTAGCATGTTGTAGATGCATTTTGTGATAGTTCAAATTTGGTTGTGTGCCACCACTCTCTTCTATCTTTTCTTTTCTCAGTGGGCAATGAGTCCACTTGGATAGTGATTCCACCTGCAGTGAGCACTATTGTAATATACTATAACCAATTATAATATATTGTGAGCAAATCCTGACCATGGTTTTTCCCATTTTTGATTTTCCACGTAAAAATATGGTGTTCATGTGTTATGTTATGATGTTGGTTGTTTTCATGCTTTCATTCATTACTACAAGTTGAATATACTATGAGGATTGAATGCTTAAATGTTTAAGTGATTTAAAATAATACTATTTCACCACCCCCCCCCCCTTAGTATTTTGGGTGTTCAACAATTCCAAGCCAAATAACTCCCAAAACCAATTTTTTAATGATGTTTCTTCCTTAATGCCTTAATCTATTTGTGTATTATTTTGTCTTATAATTTTCACTATTCCTTTTTCCTATTTACTCTAGGCGATAGATTTTGTGACCTTTCTAACCCTTTTTTTAAAATTTGTAAATATGCTTATTATTTTACTTTTTTAGATTAAAAAATTATTTGTACTCTTAAAATTCATAATACTTATAACTCATCTATCGAATTAGGCTTATAGTAAAATCTTGAAGTCCATTTTCACATATATTTTTGTGCTTCTCTACTATTTTTTTGTCCTCCACTATATTTTCCTATTCATTTTTTCCTAAATATAGACAGGAACATTTAATTGATTTTTTTTAAATGGTTAAATTAATCGATAAAATTTCCATAGTCCATCACTGATTCTTATCTCTCTATATAAATACATTGAAAAAATATATCAAAAAAATTAATTAAATTGTTATTACAATAATTTTTTTCTAATTTATTTTTGCTCCTTGACTTACTCATATATACTAATTTTTCCAGCCTTTTGAAATCACCATAAATAAATTTATTTATTTATTTATATCATTATATATTTAAATATTTATATTGTTATACCAATCTGTCTTTATCCCCCATGCTTGTATTTATATAATATTAATATATATTAATCCCTAATTTAATCTCCAATTTTGTTAGTCTACTTTAATTATTATTCTTTCATTTATATATTATCTATAATTTTACTAATCTATCTTCTTTTTTAGGAAAGAAGAATTATATTAAAAGAGAATAGTTACATGTTACAATATAGAGATTTCCAAATGGCTAAAGTCATCAACAAAGCAAGAAGATTTGTAGCCTATCATGGCTTGAAGATGGCTCTATCAAAAGGCTATAAGAAGGTTTGGCTTGAGGGGGACTCTCAATATTAGTAACAATCTAAAGAAGTCTTTTATGCCTTCATGGAGTGTCAAATCCATTATCATGGATGCTATTGAAATTCTAAATTCCTTTGATGAGTATTATATATCTCATATTTTTAGGGAAGGGAATGGCTTAGCTAATGTTTTTGCTAACCTTGGTGTTAGGGGTTCTAGGGAGTGGGATGTGAACGACCCCCTCCCCATTGAGGCTATTGCTTGTTTAAATCATGATTATCAAACCTGCTAACTTGGATGGTCGCCTCATTATGTTCTGGACTCGCATGACTATTATCACATGGCAGTTAATTATTTGGAGTGAAGGTGAGTCAAAGATTTTGATCGAGTTGATGGTACCTTGTATGTTCTCTATATGGGGTAGCATTCTAGGATCATTATTTCTCTCTACCATAATACCATTGCCACACAGATTGTGGGCATTTTTTGGCTCTCCTTCTCAAGGTTTCTCCTAATCGCTTGCAAGGTTCTTAAGCTTCTAAGTTATGCTAATTCAGGGGCCATGGGAGGTGACAAAAATCATGTGGAGCCTTTCTCCTGTGATACTGTTAAGAAAAATGAGGTGTGGTGTATACTGGAGAAAGGTGGGCTTACACCTTATTTGGAGAGGCTGCATGGTAACAACTCACAGGCTATGACCTTGTTTTCCAAAGGATAGAACAACAGGGTTTTGAAACTGGGTGACATAGAATTTGATGTGAATGAGGATTTCATTGCAAATATCACCGGTCTCTCTATGGAAGGCAAGAAGGTTTACAAAGATAAGAAAGAATCTAAGGAAGCTATGGAAATTTTCTTCAAAGGGATTGAAGAACAAGAGCTAAAGTAGGCCAAGAGTGGTAGGTACCAACGCAATTCACTCAAAGATCTTTGGGGTGATGTTGCAAAGGAACTTATGAGGTACATTACTCTTGAAGGTCGTTTTTCTACGGTTAATGCTTACCATTTTGTTCTCTTGAATCATTTCCGCCATAAGAAGAAAATTTCATTTCTATTCTATCTCTTGGCTTCTCTGGAGTGTGGTTTGAAGGATCACAAAAGGAACCCTAAGAATTCGGTGTTACGTGTTGGTCTTATTTTGTTAATATCATATTATGATAAAGCTTTTGAGGTCTCTAAGTCGCATGATATCACTCCTAAGTGTAAGCAATAGAAGCCGGTTGTGGAATATGAAATTGTTTCGAAAGATGAGTCGGTCATTATGAAAGGGAAAAAGAAGAAAAAAGTCCTCAAGGAGGAGTCTGATTCGAACGAGGATATGGATTTTGTACCAAACTCTCAGGCTTCCATGGAATTAATCTTGCAACCTCATGATGTGGGTAAGTCTAGTAAAGGGGATTCAAGTCCTAATCAGAAGGATTATGAGACATGTAGTGAGGAAAAGGCTGCTAAAAAACCAAGTAAAACTAAGCTTGTTTTCCCTTCCAATATCCTGAAGGATAGGATTTCATTTGTTGGAGATGTATCTTTGTCGTCCCCTATTTTGGGGACCAAGAGAAAACAGGGTCTGAAGGAGGGAAACAATAATAAAATGGCTACTAGGTCTGCTAGCCAGATGGTGGAGATGCAAGTTGCTTCTCCCTTGAAGTTGGATGATGGGAAGGGTGCTATGGAGTCTTTGGGTGTGGACTTGGAGGTGCATAATAGAAGGAGGTTTGTTGCTGAGGAAATTGTTAACTCAATTCGCAAGCTTCAATTTTTTATTGTTGAAGGTAAAGGTAAGGAGGTTTGTGTTAGCCAAGAGAAGGTTAGTTCTTCCTAGGAGGATGATGTTGAGGTTAAGGATGTTTTTAACTTTGACCGTGAGGATGTGCCCAATGTTTTGGGGATGGCTAAGGAGGGCTCTATTTCTTTATTTAAATTTTTTAAATGGGTGTTTCATGCGCTCAACATGACCAATATTAGGGTAAGGGGTACAATGAGTAAAGTGAGTGAATCTTTGGTTCAGAATCAAATTGATGAGTTGTTTGATTCCTTGAAGATTTTTACTGAGGAAACGTTGAAGATGAAGCAGATGCTTGAACAAAGAATCCTAACCTTGGAAGACCAATTAGAAATAATTAGTGTGAATTTGGAGAAGGGTGGGGAGGGGACTAAATATGTTGTGAAGTATGAGTCTGTGGGAATTTCTACTTCTATTGAAATGGCCAAGAAACACAAGGAGATTTCTCCTGGTGAGGAAGTTGGTGTTGGTGAAATGCATGTGGAGGAGGAGGTTTCAGTTGACAAGGCTGGTGGGTTGTAAAATGTTTTGATTAGTGAGGTAAATTTGGGTGGGCCCAGTGCTAGAATGTGTAATAATACCAAGGTGTGGGTTGGGGTCCATGCTAAATATATGTCTGAAGTCATGGATGATTATTAGAAGATTGTGACAAGTGACATGGAAGCTACAAATATCCTAAATAATATGTAGTTCTATTTCTTTTTTCCTTCCTTTTAGTTGATGTTGTGTTGATGGTTTGTTGTGTTTTGGCTGTTGTTTGTTCTGTGTAGTTTTATTTCACTTCAACTGTTCTTTTTTGTAAAGGGTTTCAAGGTCCCTTCAAAACTTTTTTACCTCTAATCAAAAACAAAGCAAGAAGAGAGAAAACTTGAGGGTTTCCATTATCCCACTTCTAAAAGAAATTAGAATATATTGTTTGACTACCATGTTTTTTTATAGCATAAATCTCCTTTTCTTCTCAGATAGAAAGGAAAAGGAACCAAGCCCATTCTAGAAAGATGACCAAGCTATAATACCAATAGATATCTCTTTAAGGATAATTTCAAGAAAGAGGATTAAACAAAAGCCATGATCTATTTTTTTTTAAAGAGGAGGTTAATGTTTGATCATTATAAAGAAGTTGTAAATATTTTATAAGACAAAAAACCCCTAGTAAGAGATGTTTTAGATAGTTAACATTTGAATCCCATTTATCATGAAGTAATCTACAACTATGTTTCATTCTTTAGAGATATGAAAGAAAGAAAAAGACTTAAAATTATGATTAAGGTCGATGATCTACTTAATTAAGCAAGCCAACCTCCAAGAGGATTCATGAATCCTCACTATATGCAAAAGTGCAACCATGATCATGTAGTTCATTTCATAAATAACCTTTTTTCTATCTCAATTCACAAGATTTCTCAAGAGCCAAATGAATTACATGAGCTTCAATCAAATTGTTGGTGCAAACGCCCATAGAAAAAGGGAAAAACAAATTAATAGTCCCATGAGTATCACAATCAACCCCTCTTATCCCAAAAACACCTCAGTTTCCTGTAGAAGAATCATTAGTGCTAATTTTCAAGAACCCCAAAGTGGGGAGACCACTTACTTGTCATATTCACCTTTATAGAGGAAATAAAATTCAAGTGAGACTTAATAGAGGAACAAACTATAAAATACAACATAAGATGTCTCAAAAGGTTAATATTATATGGGGATTTGACCTTAATCAAGGAACACTTAATTTTTATAGTTTCTTTGATAGAATACATGATCTTGTCCATAAGACTCTAGTGTTCTTCAAAAATATAATGGTCCCAAACTAGATATATCTACCATATAATAATTTAAATGGGACCAAGATCTAAGGAAACCAAAATAAAAGAAGCCAAAGAAGGAGGTTGGACCAACATTTCCCATAATAGACAAAGAACTAGCATGAATAATTGGTTGGTTCTAGAATTTCCACCATTGATCATAAATACCCAAGGAGAATGAACACTTGAAGAAATGGTGAGTAGTACATTATTTATTAGTTCCAAAAGTGATGCATATTAAAGGGCCTTGGAATCCTCACTTTCTTAGGTTATCCCAAGTGAAACATTTTTTCTAACATAATAGCTAAGTAAAAAAATTACTCTTAGGATAACTAAATTTTTGATATATTTTATTCCACTAGGGGAACTACCTATTTTCTCCTTTTTTCTACTCTGAGAATTGATTACCAAGAGCCATTGATAGGGCCCTTTAAGGTCACATCCAAAAGAAAGAACATATTCTTCCTTTTGAGAGTAACATGGTCAATTTTTAAGAGTGGAAGAAAGGGTAGCTCAAGCTTTAGGATTTACTATTATATGCCAACTACTATGATCCTTCTAATGACATATTTGGGATTCTTGTAGTAAGACAACTTTTAAATTAGATACTTTATACCACCCTACTACCTAAAAAAATTCACACAAGGGATGAAGAAGGGTAAAATAAGAGATAATAAAGGGATGGAGGTCACAAGCATCATTCCAAAAAAGAGCCCTATCAACATTTTTAATATTCAAAAGAATAATTCTTTAACAAGTGAATCCCCCTTATTAATGGTATTCCAAACCATAAAAACTTTCCAAATAGATACATTCTTGAAAAATCATTATCACCTCCTTCTAAACACATGAAATTAATAATTATAGCTAAAGGATGGTTTGACTTCTTGCACCGTATCTCCAATATTTTTTAGCAACCAAGAATTGAATATTGATATCAAATTAACTAAGCTCAACGCTATTATATTCCTTAGGTCTACAAATCTAATTCCAATCAGTTAGATTCCACTTTTTAGAGTCCAAAGTATCCACCCATAAGAACTTTCTAGAGAGAGATTCAAAGTCCTTGAGTTTTTGGGAGAAGATAACATTAATAATCTATATATAGGAGGATCCTACAACACATATTTTAAATAAATAAATTGACCAAAAAATGACAAATATCAAAAGGTCAGGTGACTAACCTGCATTTTAAACCTATCTAGAATCCTCTTCCACTAGTCTATTTTGGGGTTAACAGATAAGGGGATACCAAGATATAAAAATGAAGCTACTTTATTTTAAAGTATAAATAAGAGAAATATCTACTACATGATCAAGGTATTTTGAAGGAAATACTAGACTTTTCCTCATTAATAATTAATCTATTGACTAGAAGAAATCAAATATAAATCCAAGGCTACCCAAAAATAGTAATATCATGAATTTTTAAAATGCCTAGCAAAGTAGTGGCATGCACAAATTGAATATGAGATTGAGGCTCAAGATCCAAAACCATAGTGTAACCTTGTATACAACTATTAGCCATCTTGTTCTTAAGAATCTTTCTAAAACCTTCTTCCATGAGGATGAAAATATAAGGATAGAGGATATCACCTTGATGCATACCCATATAATAAAATAAAAGAAGAAATGAGATGGCATTAATTAGAACAAAATAAGAGGGAGAAGCTACACAATTCATGACCCAATTAATCCACATCAAGAAGAACTCAATAGATGATAAAAAATTCCTAAGGAAAAACCATCTAAATTTATTCTAATGCTTAGAAATGTTTAAGCTGATAAATATAGACTTGGAACAATACGTACATTGAATTTCCTCTAAGGAAATATTAATACCATCAAGGAGTGAATGGCATCTAAGGAAACATTGATACCATCAAGGATTTGGTGCTCTTTCACAAAACCACCTTGCTTAGGAAAAATTATATGATCCAAGATCCATTTTAAATGATCATCAATGATTTTAGTGATAATCTTATTCGTGACATTGTAGAGAGCAATAAGGAAAAGTATGAAAGGTTCCCAAACCAAATATGATCCAATTTTCTGAGTTTGATTTTTTATTTGACTTTGACCAACGAATAGGGATTTTATTTTATTTTTAATGAGTTTTTTTGTGGTTTTGGTGGTTTTCTGATTTTTTTGAGGTTTTGTGCTTGATAAGAGAAAAAAAGAAATAGATGCTAAGGAACATAAATGACTAAAATAAAATTACAAATTCTGACTTTCCTAGGGTAGCAAATGTAATTTTCAGAATTAAGGAAATTGAACCACTGATTACATAAAATTTGCATACCCAGAAGTCAACGCTCAATTTATTGAATATCTAAATTGCTAGAACCACAACATGCACAAAAAGATCTAATATAAAATATGATATGCTCCTTAGTGGTCTAAAAACCTAATTTCCAGCTAGGGTTTGACTGAAAATGACTCCCAAATCGTACGGCCAACTGGTGAATGCACTAAAATGGTGATATCTACTGATAAGAAGTCCCAATCTACAATTTTCTTCTGATAACTCACTGTTGCAATCAATTCTAAATGTAGATTAACCAGTAATGAAGTCTAATGGTGCCTAAATGGAAACCTAGTGTAAATTTCCCTATTTAGTGAACTGGGTTTTCATCCAATTCACTATCCTCCAAGGGATTTCGTCCTCAAAAGACCTGTAAATTGTTGAAACCCTCTTCCAAGAGCTCAAACCTGCAATTGCTTTTGTCAAAATGAGAATAGAATGCTCAAAAAGGATCCCAACACATAACTTTATAACATCCCATGGAATTTTTAATAAAAATCAATTAAATATTCTCTCTCAAAAAGCTATGCCCAACTTGAGGGTCTTGCCTCATCCAAAGAAAGGGGCCACTTTTTAAAAACAACTTGAGTTGCTAGGATGGGGGGCACTTTTCATTATTCATCTTATGATTTTTTGTTACTATTCACTTTTTACTATTCCATTAAAGCAACTTTAATATTTTCACTTTATCCCTGGATTCATCAACTAAACTCCAAATGAAAGGCTCGTAAGGCTCCCAGCTAAACACCACAGCCCTTGGTTGGGTCCCCTAACCATTCTGCTAACCTACGGGAACCCTAATAGTAGGCCAACCTTCACTATAGTCTAAGCTGCCTAAGGAAGGGACATTACAGTCCTCCCTTCCTAGGATTGCTTTCCCCCAAGCAACTACAAAGCTGGATGTTGAAGTATCATCTCTCCTTCCCATGTGGTATCCTCCAACTGCAAGTCACTCCATCATACCAAATACTCTATGATCACTCGATTACACAACCTCCTCTCCCTCATGTCAAGAATATTTGCAGGTACCAAAATAATCGGCCCTCCTCATCCAATGGGGGTAGAATAGGTGAAGAGCCAACATGATGTCCCAAAGCCTTCTTCAAACAAGATACATGAAATAAATTATGTATCTTACTCTCAGGAGGTAGCTCAAGCTCATATGCAACCTCACCAATCCTTCTCAATACTCTATATGGACCATAAAATTAAGGCTTGAGCCTCTCCGCCCCACTCCTCTTAAGTGTACTTTGTCTATAAGGTTGCAAGCACAAGAAAACCATGTCTCCAACCTCAAAGGTCCTCTCAACTCAATGTCAATTTGCATGCCTCTTCTACTGATTTTGTGCATGCTAAATATTATCCTTACGTGCCTTAAGGATGTCTTGACTGTGCTATAACCAATCTCGAGCTCTAGGCTCTCTGATATCACCTAACACCAAGTCCAAAAAAGATAAGGTATCATAACCATACAATGCTCAAAAGGGATTCATAGCAATCGACATGTGATACATAGTATTATAACAATACTTTCCCAAATACAACCATCGCACCCAAGCCTTCTACTATCTTGAAACGTAGTTACACAAATAACCCTCAACCCACTGATTAACTATCTTTGTCTATCCATTCGTCTGAGGGTGGTAACTGGTGCTAGGTGTCACTCTATACCTGATAATCAGAATAGCTCCTACCAAAAGATGCTCATAAACCTACTATCTTGATCACTAACAATGGTCCTATGGATTCCATGGACCCTAAACACCTCACGAAAGAATAACTTTTCCACCTAAGATGTTGTAAAGTTGCAATAGAGAAGAAGTGTGCAAAATTCGCCAACCTATCCACAACCACATAAATGCAATCCTCTCCCTGAACTCTCGAAAGACCAATAATAAAATCCATCAATATACTTTCTCACTTCTGCTCTGGAATAGGCAATGGTTGTAGAAGACCTGCTAAAAAAGTATGCTTTGACTTGTTCTATTGAGATGTCACACACTCACGTACATAGCGCAAGATGTCATCCTTGAGACCCTTCAATGATAATCTCTCTCACCTGCCTATATGTCTTAAAATATCCAAGATGTCCTGCTAATGGTGTGTCATGGACGACGCATAAGATCTTATCCTTTAGTTTTGATCCAGGTACCAAATAAATCCTACCCTTATAGTAGATAACATCATCAATCACTATGTATCTATTGTCTTGAATCCTTCCATCCATAATCTCACATGCAAACTGATTCTTGGAATACTCAACTAATAGTTGAGACTTCCAATCTGCTAAAATCTCACTCAAAGAGCAAAGTGTAGCAACTGTAGGCCTCCTAGAAAGTGCATCAGCAACAATATTGTTTTTCCCCTTGACATACTCAATGTCAAAATTATATGCCTATATCTTGTTGACCCATTTCTGTTGGTGCTCATTAAACTCTTTCTGCTCCAAGAAGTATTTCAAACTATTGTGGTCAATCCTCACCACAAACTTCCCACCTACCAAGTATTGTCGAAACTTCACCAAAGCATGCATAATGGCGAGCATCTCCTTGTCATAGGTGGAATACAATCTCTCATTCTCCCTCAACTTCCTACTCTCATAGGAAATGGGATGGTGATTCTACATAAGAAGCACTCCAATACCCTCTCCAGATGCATCACACTCTAACACAAAGGGCTGAGAGAAATCTAGAAGTGCCAAAATTGGATAAGTGCTCATGACCTACTTGATCTTATCAAATGCAATCTGTATCTCATCTATCCATATGAATGTGCCCTTCTATGTGAGATCTATCAAAGGGGATGCAAGTTGTGAGTACCCCTTGATGAATCTCCTATAATAACCACACAAGCCTAGGAAACCCCGCAACTCTGAAATGTTCCTAGGTGGTGGCCAATCAAGGATGGACTGAATTTTCTCCTAATGTACCTTGACCCCATCACTACCAATCGCATGCCCTAAGTATAAGATCTCTATAAGTCCAAATTCACATTTGGACATCTTGGAAAATAGAGACTGTGCCACCATAATGTCAAGTACCTCATTTAGATGCCTCATGTGCTCCTCCCAAGTCCTACTGTAAATCAATATGTCATCAAAGAACACAAGTACATACTTATGCAAATGCTTATTAAATATATGGTTCATGCATGACTAGAAAGTAGTAGGTGCATTAGTAAGGCCAAAAGGCATCACCAAGAACTTATAGTACCCATAATGACATTTGAATGTTGTCTTATGTATGTCCTCCTCATGCACATGAATTTGATGGTACCCTAATCAAAGGTCAATCTTTGAGAAGTACACTGTACCATGAATCTCATCTAATAACGCATCTATGCATGGAATAGGATACCTATTCTTGATTGTTTTCTTGTTCAATGCACAGTAATCAATGCACATGCACATTGTGCCATCCTACTTCTTCACCAACACCACAAAAGAAGCAAAGGGCCTAGAACTAGGTTTGATGTGCCCCATATCCAACAACTCATGGATAGACTTATCTATTTCATCCTTAAATTTATTAAGATGATGATAAGGAGTAGTAATCACGAGCTTGGCACAATCCTCCAACTCTATCACATGCTCAAATCCATGGTCAGGAGGTCTGTCAAGAGGAATATCACTGAAGACCACTCCATATTTTTCCAATACTGTTTGGACATCAATGTGGAATGGTTGGTCATCCTGTGAATAAGGGGACTTGGATTAAATCGAACACTATACTGCCTACACCACATCACCATGTCTGAATATAAATTACATCCTACATGTTGAAACCACCATTGGCCCACTATCAAAAAGAGCCTTCAGCACAACCTTCTTACCTCCAACTATAAACTCCAGCTCCATCCTCTAAAAAACTTGTATATACCTACCAGGTGACTATAAACATTGGACGCCTAACACTACATCAATGTCACCCAAACCCACAACATAAAATTAATTGATCAAGGTGTAATCTCCCAGCTATATACTAAGTTGTAGAACTACCCTAGTCCACCTCATAGAAAATCCATCTACTAATGTCACACTAAAACTAGAAAAATCCTCCACTTGCGATCCTCGCTTAACAACTAGTCCCTCATCAATAAAATTATGCATGGCACCATTGTCAACAAGGCAAGTCACATTTTTTCCCTTAATCACTCCCTTCAAGTGAAAGGGATGGTATCTAGGGACTCCTAAAAGGGTGGAAATGACAAGATTGGGTGCATCCAATGCGTCATCCACTCCAAGCTCCACCTATGGGAACTCTTGTTCATCTACACCATCATTGCCCTCTAAATTTGTATCCTCTATATGCTCATCATCCACATCAGACACAACCTCAATGAGATGCACCTTGCCTTTCCCAAGGCATCAGTGTCTAGGCTCCCAAGTCTCCTTACATGTGAAACATAGCTTCTTCCTCCTCAACTCATTATGTGTCTCCTGATCCATCTTGGGAGGAGGTGGTGCACTCCTGTGTTGTGTTGGAGATATCTAAAAAGGCTTGGAACCCCTAGAAAACTTCTTATTCTGCTAATAAGAAGTAGAAGGTGGTGAAGTATCAAGGTCTAGGGTAATCTGAATAGCCTCATGTAAAGTCTTAGGCTTAAGAGCCTTGACCAAACCTCGTAACCTGTCATGTAAACCCTCTATGAAAAGCATCACCATATGTCTATCTGGCATCTTAGGAACCATAACATCAATTCATTGAAACTCATTAATGTAAGTTTCAACATGTCCAGTTTGTCGCAGAAGTGCTAAATCTCTATAGTACAACTTAACATCCTTACAGTCAAATCTGGCAATCAACCGCTCAGTGAACTCCCTATAAGAATAAATAAGTCTATGGTTTTGGGTAACCAAACCATGATGCCACCAATCATAAGCCATTCCCTCCAAGTGTAGTACTACAAATTGAATGGATTCGCCCTTGGGCGTCAGCTTAAGTGAAAGGTAGATGTCAAGCTTGTGCACCCAAGCTCGATTAGTGATCTTCTCGCTACCATCAAAGGAAGATAAAGTGAGCTTTCTAGTAGCTCAATGGAGGTCACCATCATGTTGTTTTCTAGGCCCTCTATCACCACGGTTCCTCATGCTATCTATATCTATGAACAATACTGATGTGGAGGGAAAGCCTCTCTAACATGTTCTAGGAGACATGCCCACTCATCACTTACTATAATAACAACATCTTGAAATTCCACACCCCCAAACGGATCAACTAGTGGTAGCTCATCTCTAGGAGGAAAATGGGGCTGCATGGGCCTATTTGTTGTATGTTAATGAGTCTTGTCATGCTTAGGAGAACCAAGAGTATTGTCCATCGACAATGGATCCCTACTACTCCCACGAGTGCCTGTAACTGTAACAGACCTATTTGCCCTATCATGTCTATCATGTCTACCACGCCTATCCATAGGCCAACCCAAATCCATCCTATCAAGGGTATTATGAAGTCTATCTAAAGCCTGTACAATCAGTGGTTGTGTATTAACAAGATTTTTGAATAAATCACGGTCAAGATCTTCTTGTGGATTCTATCTCTCCCTCTGATGGGACTTCTACTACCATCATGGCTATCTCCCATAGTTGCACCCGAAATACCAATGTCAACCCCAAACTGTATATGTGCTCTCTTGCGGGTATAATATGTGTGGCCTAACCCCTCTAGGAAGCATAGAATTGATCAGAGTGCCCTCGGGCTGGCAAGATCATGGCTCTGATACCACTAAAAGGTTCCCAACCCAAATTTGATCCAATTTTCTAAGTTTGATTTCTAATTTGACTTTGACCAATGAATAGGGAATTTGTTTTTTTGTTTATTTTTGTTGTTTTATGAGTTATTTTGTGTTTTGATGGTTTTATCATTTTTTGAGGTATTGTGCTTAATAAGAGAAAAAAAGAAATAGATGCTAAGGAACATAAATGACTAAAATAAAATTACAAATTCTGACTTTCCTAGGACAACAAATGTAATTTTCAGAATTAAGGAAATTGAACCAACGATTACATAAAATTTTCATACATGGAAGCTAATGCTCAATTTATTGAATATCTAAATTGTTGGAACCACAACATGTATAAAAATATCTAATATGCTCCTTAGTGGTCTGAAAAACTAATTTTCAGCTAGGGTTTGACTGAAAATGACTCCCAAATTGTGTGACCAGCTAGTGAATGCACTAAAATGGTGATATCTACTGATAAGAAGTCCCAATCCGCAATTTTCTTCTGATAACTCACTACTGCAATCAATTATAAATGCAAATTAACTAGTAATGAATTCCAATGATGCCCAAATGGAAACCCAGTATAGATTTCCTTGTTTGGTGAACTGGGTTTTCGTCCAATTCACTATCCTCTAAGGGATTTGGTCCTCAAAAGACCTGTATGTTGTTGAAATCCTCTTCCAAGAGCTCAAACCTATAATTTATTTTGTCAAAATGAGAATAGAATGCTCAAAAAGGAGCCCAACACATATCTTTATAACCTCTCATGGACTTTTTAATAAAAATCAATTAAATATTCCCTCTCAAAAAGTTGCACCCGACTTGAGGGTCTTGCCTCATCAAAAGAAAAGGGCCACTTTTTAAAAACAACTTGAGTTGCTAGGATGGGAGGCACTTTTCACTTTTCATCTTAGGATTTTTTGTTACTATTCACTTTTTTACTATTCCATTAAAGCAACTTTAATATTTTCACTTTATCCCTAGATTCATCAACTAAACTCCTACTGAAAGGCTCGTAAGGCTCCTAGCTAAACACCACAACCCTCAATTAGGTCCCCTAACCATTCTACTGACCTATGAGAACCCTAATAGTAGGCCAACCTCCGCTATAGTCTGAGTTGCCTAAGGAAGGTACATTACAAAGTAATTCAAAAAGAGTTATCCCCCTCTTTTTTAGGAATCAAGGTAAAAAAATAGAGTTGTTTGCTTTAAGAATCTACTTATTGGCCTAAGGTTCATGAATAACCTCCAATGAATCAAGATTTAAAATGTCCCAAAATTCTTGAAAATTATCAATGGGAAAACCATAGACCAAGAGATTTACCTTTCTTCATTTAGAACACAAGCATTTCAAGCTCTTCAAGAGAAATGGGTTCCATAATAAAATAATTTATATCATTAGAAATCAGGTGGATACCATACAAAATGATTTGTTTCTCCTTCCAATCAATGGGACCACTTTCTATGAAAATAGAAGAGAAATATTGGAAAACTTCCTTATTTATGTTTTGAGAAGATGATAGTTGATTAGGTACTTGTGTTGAGATAAGAGAAGATATAACATCACTACTCCTTATTTCTTTAACTATTATGAAAAAATGAGGTGTTCTTATCTCCCTCTTGAAGCTAATAAATTCTTTATTTTTCATTCCAAAATATCTCCTCCTTAATATTCCATTCATTAAGCTCCTTAAAAAGAGAGAAATCCTAAAGAAGATGCTCCCAATTCATACCGAATTCCCTAATTTGAAATGTGATAACATACACTTTCTTGTAATTGTTTCTTTTTCAAAAAAATCCTAAAAATAATTATTTAAATTTTGAGATTGAACTTAACAAATTGGAGTTTTATGAAGAAGGAATACATAGCAGTACCAAAAGTGGGCTTTCCCTCCAAATAACCATGTAGCCATATTTTTATGAATAGCCTAATCCTTTTGCCATATTAATTAAAACTTGAAAGGGGAGTTTTTGAAAGAGAGAATAGGGACGAAGAAAACTTGATAATATAATGGTTTGATCCCTTCCACTAAATTATGTCAGAAGAGGAGACCTAGGAGTCACCAATCTAATAGTCAAAGACTAAAAAATTGTCAAGATGCTCAAATCTAGAAATAGATCCACTAATTTTATTATTCCAAGTAAAAATGACACATCTTAGTTTAACATCAATTATTAAGAAAATATAAATTCTTTTAAAATATGGAAGAAGGATCTAATCAATTAGAGCCACTAATTTTTTCATCAAGAGAATGAAAATAAAATCCCCTTCCATGATCTAAGGAAAAGAAGAGAACAAAGAGAAAACAAATATAATATGTGATCATAGGAGATCCTTACCTTGGAAATCCATACGGTCATAAATACGGTCATAAATATTGGTTAGGAAAATAAAGCTACCTAAATCAAAGAAGAAACCCACCATTAATAAGGGATGTCTACCTATTATCCAAAGAGGAGTGAGTTGATAGGATCCCATAAGCATGTCATTATACCAACAAAACCTTGAGATACAATGCATTAACATTGACTACCTTCCTAAATATTAAAGGAGAGAGCAATATTTTCTCCAAACATATTTTTATTTCCTAAAGAAATATTATATCAAGCTTATGTTTTGAATAGGTATTGATAAATATTTTGATAAGGGGTGCCACCAAAACCCCTAGAATTCCATGATATTAGTATAATTTTTGGGAAGAATTCCATGATATTAGTATAATTTTTGGGAAGTAGAGAAGTGAAAATATAATGTAAGAATGAAACCAAAATCACTAAAGATTCCCTAATCATCTTCACCTTCTCCTAGTCTCTTTTTCTCCCATCTTTGGAGAGCTTATTTGAGGTAGTATTTTGAGATTTTTTATTGGAATCTTAGAAGAGGAACTTTCTTCTTAGGTTCATAATTTGTACCTTGCACTTAAGAAATTTTCGGTATGACACAAACTTAAAATTCTTCAAAGGGAGTATATGTCATAAAGGGAGAGGTTGCAAGTAGACCAATATCAACATTATTAAATTCTTGGTACCTAAGAGGTTCCTTAATATGGCTTGGAGAAAGAGGAACCAATTTTTGGGGCCCACCTATATTCCAATTAGATCATGAGATTATTTTGGGTCAAAAGAAACATTGAAATTAGAGAGATCCAAATCTTAGACTTTTGGAAGATTATCATTCAAGGTAGATCCAATTTCTTCAAAAATTTCAAGAACATGAAATCTATTATTAAAATTTTGTATTGGTGGATATATTTCCTAAAATATAAATTACTTCTTATATGTTTGTATTTTATAGGTTTGAACTCATTTAGATCAATCCCATCAACATGGGATAAGGCTTTTTACTTTAGAATTATCTTTTGTTCACTAATAATTTGGAAATGATTGAGGAGTAGTGTTGACAAAATTTTTTGCACATCATAACGCAAAAAAATACCAATTATTTTACCTCTCTTTAAAGGAAATCTAACCTTTTAATACTCATAAAGATTACCCCAAGGCTTTGATAGTTAGATCATGACCTTGCAAAAATGACTCATTGGTTTAATGTACTGTTGTTTAACAAGGGACCTTATAGTTACCTCACTAGAACTTTACAAAAATAGTTTTAAATTATTTAAAATTGATATGTAATCCTAACTACATTTTCACATCTAAAATCTGAAAAATATTCTTTAACACCTAATTTTGTAATTTGTGTGATGCTTTCATTATAAACTAATTCAATTTTTGAAATAAAATTCAAAAGGATAAGGTAAGAGACAATTAAGTTAAGAAAATCTAAGGAAAGTGACAACAATAATTCAATGCTTTAGACAAATGGATCCCTCACAAAATTCAATTCATGTTTAATCAAAGATTGACTCACAATGCCACAAGAATAGTGCAATCTTCAATGGTAATTAAATATTTTTAGATCATAAAAATTCATATAAGTACCTAATTCCAGAATAACTTAAACAAATCTTCACAATTGAAATAATATCAAATAATGTTCAAAATAGCCATGTAAATCAACTAAAATTGAACAAACTACAAATGGTATAAACCAAAGATCTGTCAAATATCTTAGCATTTCATCATTATCATAACTGAACTTTATCTAATATTAAAGAAAATGAACCATGAAAACGTAAGAAATCACAAGTAGAATACCAAAATTTAATGCTTTCTTGCATTGATTTCAAATATCTAGTTGCAAGAATTTTAGTTTTGACAACCTTTACAATGAGAGAACATTGCCCTTTTATAGGCAAGGTCAGCAAAATATAGGACATAATAAATAGTGGAGTCATCTTAACACCAATGGTCAAGATTACATTATTATTTAATATTTGGAGTGCATTAAATATTCGTCACCAATCTCAAACTAAATTTAATTACACTCTTTCTTAGGATACACAAATTTATAGCATTGGTATAACAATCTAGATGTCATAACATTAAATTCCAAATTATATATCCCAAGAAATTTGGGTCACAAATTCCTAAAATACACCCTTCGAGTCAATTCAAAAAAGTGAGCCACCTATGCACCCATTTTTATAAAAACTTATCATCAATAACACTTTTTCCCTAAAATTTCTCTTTAATAGCAAACTTTACAAATGTTGTCAAGACGTGAGTGACTTCCTCAATGTGTGAGCTAGATGTAAGATAAATCTAGTAACACTGGGTATCATACTGATCTATTAATTTATAATGAAAAATCATCCAAGTTTTCTTATGATTAATAAAATTTTGAATCTTGACCAAAATTTGAGAAACCCTATCCAAGTATTCTAAAGACAAATCATATGTTTGTTCCTTGTGAATCTAGAGTCTCCACTGCTACTTCAACACTTGCTCATATAGCTTTGTGGTTGGATCAACTTCCAACTTAGTTAATTCCTTCAATAATGAACCATAGGAGTCCAAAACTTCCTTTATTTGAGCATTCATCTTATTTACTTCTTTTTCTACTTGACATACTATTTCTCGTAAAATTCATAGCATGTGTCTAGTAGTAGGTCTCCTTGAGCTTATCTCTACCTAATATATTCTCCTTTAACAAAACTTCATTAGGTAATTTCTTTATTTCCTCAATATTTTGGAACACCATATCACATTGATATTTCCCATGATTAATGTAATCTTCGAACAATTTTTCCACTTCTTAAGAATAAGGAAACTATTCTAGACCTAGAGGGCAATATCAATTTCCTTATTGCCTCTATCAAAAAATGTATTTATATCCAAGTTTGAGTGGATTGGGCTCATTTTTTTATCTTCTCCAACTTATCCACATCATCCTTGGATAGGAACATAGGAGACACAACTTTATCATGCTCACTCTAAATTGGAGTAACTAGATGTTTGATGAATGCAGTGATATTTTCTACCTAAGTTCTTAGTTCAACCTTGGTAGCCTCATCTTTATTCATCCTTTTTACAATGTTGGTTATAGACCCTTGAATCTCTTCTATCTCTTAAACTTTGTTATTCAAACCCAAGTTAATAGTGGAGATACTAAATTCTTATGGAAAGATACTCCTACTATCCTTATCTACAGTAGGAGTGGCTACATATAAAATCTTAGATCATAAGGCATCTTTGGTCATATGAGACCTTATCTTCACCTTCTTTTCTCTTGGCATTTCTATCTTGCTAAGGATTACTTTTAAACTTAATTTAATAGTTTATATTATTGCTTGATTTTATTTCAACTATTATTGCAACCATGATGGTACAATAATCTAATCAAAACTTGGCTTTATTTGGGTCCTAGGAAGGCAGAGGATAACTCTTATCCTGAATATTTTCTACATTTACATTTGTTTCATTCTTAGATGTTTTCCCTATTCTAGTATTTTTACCAAGAGTCTCTTCTAGTTGTACTTCATGTGAGATAGGAGTTTTAGTTTCACTTGTTGAAGCTAAGTTAGCCAAATTATATTTCTCCTGTGTTTACAATTTTTTTACAAACTTTCTCAAAAAAATTCCATCATTGGAGGCTCAAGGGTCTTTTGAGAGGAAAGAGTAGGGACATCTCTAGTAAGTTGGCTAAGAAGAGTCCTATTAACTTGGGACAACATTGTAGTTGCAACCTCTTTAGGTATATGAGGGAGGTGGGCAATGAAATTTTGTGGAATGTCAAGAGAGATAGGAGGGGGAGAAACATAAGGGATGGTGGGAGAGATGGTGGACATAGTGTATTAGGGAAGAGAAGCTTGAGAGGTGGGATAAGTATTAGGGGAAGAATCAACAATAATGGTTTCAATGGGAGAAGTGAGGGTGGAGGTGGAGATATCCATAGAGATATCAATAGAAGGAGGAGAAGAAAATATGGTGGGAGGAATGGTAGATGTGGGAGGAGATGAGGAAATGGGAAGAGAGGATGGAGAGATATAAATGCAAGCTATAGGAGATGGACTGGGACCCTCTTGGCCTTCAAGTTTTTTCCCAGTTGTGGTAGAGTTTTCCTTTTTAGTCCTTTTGTTTTAGGTTTTACCCTTTTAGTGGACTCAACCTTCTTTATATTTACCCTTGGGTTTGCTGTAGATTTCCTTTTTTCATCTTTCATCTTCTTCCCTTTTCCTTGAGCTTTAGAGGATTTTCTTGCCTCACTCTCTGCTAGCTCCTTTTCTTGTCCAACCTCTTCTTTTTCTTGCTCTTCATCATCATCTAAAGAATCTTGTTTTTCTTCTATTTCATAAATTATTATCTCTATCCCTTGATCTATAAGAGCTCAAGATTTATCCTCCACCCATCTCTTTGTGAATCTCAAAACCAATCTAGTTACCATACTAAGGTTTATGACCTCTTCCTCAGCCCAATTTGGTAGTGAAATTGGCTTTTCTACCACCTCATTGTATTCCTTTTCTTGCAACACCTTGCCATCATCTTGGATCTTATCAAGGACAAAAAATAGGTGGAGTGTCCTTATTTATTCCACCATTAGCTTAGAATAATTTATTCTCTTGGCATCTAAATCATCTTGACAATTGGCCCATAAGTCCTCAATTTCCAATTTATGTTGGTATTGCATTCCTACATATTTCTTCATTTTTTTATAAGGATCAAAACACCTAATATTGCGGAAGTTAAGGTGGAAGAATTGTAATTCCATATCTAATCCTTCAACAGACTGATGAGAGGGGAAAGCATACAATCAACTTCCAACTATCATGGGATAAAGAACATGAGCCCTATGCATATCCTTAAGCAATTTTTTGGAAGTAAAAATTTTCCTAGTCATTTCCAAAAGTATAATTTTATCATTTGGCTACTTGGGAAATCTATAGGGTACCATAGAGAATCCTTCCATCCCAAGGTAGGTAAATTTTGAGAACTAAATAAACCGCTGCACAAATCTCTAAATCAGTTCCATAAAGAGGAGGAGAGCCTTCTATTGAGATCTCCTTGTAGTGTTCTTATAATAAACATGATGAAGGTGTCATTCACCCTCTTTTAGTGATTCATCGCATTATGCATCTGGAGTTGAGGATAACAAGCATAGACCTTATGTTGATTAGGACCATTTCCCACTGGGCCTAGGCATGCCAATACTTGATATTTGAAGTTCTTGGACAATGTGTAGATAATATAAGAATTCATGTAGAATACCCTAGTTTCTCTCACCATAGAGAACTAATGGTGGACAATATCCACTAATAAGTTGTGCCCAATGAATCTTCTTAGTTCCCCTAAGTATTTCCTCCATATAGTAAAACATATGATTCTCAAAATTAGATTTTGAGTCAATTCACATCACTCGACCTAGCAATTTCACCAAATCATTGACTTCGAGAATGAAGTCACTCCTATATAGATATTTGGGTAGTTTTATAGCTGATGACTTAGGATTCTTCATCCAAAAGTAATTTACTAGATCTTTATACATTATTTTGGTCCTTGGTTGAACACTACAAGGGAATTATCCTTAGTAGTTAGAGACATAGTTGATAAAACAAGAATTCCAAAGGTATCAATGATGGAGGCACTAGATGAATCTTCCAATACCCTCCCATCTGTTAATATAATTTTTCTAGTCCCCATAATTGTGCCCTTCACACTCCATAATAAAATCAAGACTCTAGACTGAAGTAGGGAAACCAACAGCCTAGGCAATCCCATTATGTATTATTTTCCTTGCACTGGGAGTTAGATTGCTCCCAAACATTCTCACTTTGAACTCTTCAATTTCAATATGACCACTGTATTTATCCCCCACAAATTTCCATTTTGAGGTTATCTTTTTCTAGATACACACCTTTGAACTCGTACTTCATTTGTGCTACTCTAGCCATTTAAGTCTACATAGAAATCCTTAGTAAATATTTTGAAAATATTTCTATCTTTAAAGATAATTATCTTGCTTTTCATGTGTATTCAGATAATCTCAAATATGCATGACAATAATGCATAAATCACCCAACACATTGAAAAGAACCAAAACAATCTCCTTACAAAAATCATTAATTGCATTCCCACCATTTCTATGAGAACTTGAAGGGGAAAGAACTTGCATAGAAACTATACACTCACAACCTTGTGGAGAAAATTGTAGCATAATCCAATTACCCCACTTCTAAAAAGTCTATTTGCCTTAACTTTGAAAAAATGAGGGAGATACAACCTTGTAGAAAAATGGTGTCCTCATGACTTTGCAGAGATATCACATCCACAAGACCTTGTAAAAAACGTAGGGTGTAAATATTAATCCAATTGCATACCAAAATTCCACAAGCGAAAAAAGAGACAGAGGTAGTCTATTCTACAATAAATTGAGATGGGGTCATATGACCACCAGAATTTTGCAAGAATGATGCTCTTAGATAAAGTGAAAAAAGGCATCAATAAAACTAGTGCAAAAAAATGGCAAGGATATGGATGGATTCCAAACTACCTTGAAATATGTGCAATAGTGAACTTTGTAATGATGAAGCCCATTTCATAAAATTCTACAAAAAAATGATGGAGGTGCAACCTTTAGTGAAAGGTAGTCAATTTCATGCAATAAGAATTTCTGCAATCCAAAATTTGAATTAAAATATACAGCATAAATCAAATTGTCTTGAAACTAAAGGTGAATCATATGTGGGAACAATACCCTATGAATTTCTACAAGAGGGAGCTTCAATGGATGAACCAACATTAGATTCAACATAATAGCTTTGTAAGACATCCCAACCACTCAATGACATAGTCTCCTCTTAAGGAAAGGCCAACCCTAGCACAACTTCAAAATACCATCATAGACCAAAAAATTGAAAGAGCTAGGGTAATGGATAACCTAAAAAATCAAATGACTATCACAGAGGCCGAAGGTAACCAACAATTTCACTAACTCAAACTAAATTGATACTATTCTCACTAGAAATCATGAATATTCAATGTCCATGAATGGATTTCAAATAAAATAATTATGAAATGAACCCTAAATTCCTAGGAATACATTTAGTCAGTCATGTTATCGCTTCATATTTGAAAGGGAGATCATGAAAACCCTAGGAGAATACCTAAAAATATAGTTAAACCTAGAGATGGATGCTAGGAAGTATTGCAGTTAACAAAAACAAGAGTACTTTTGGTCGCCATGAACACCACAACATACCATGAGCTCAAAAAGATTCTCAAATGGCACAAAAAACTAAATTAGGTGCATATAAACCTTCACCACCAAAAACCATAAATGCATTGCAAATGACAAGGTGGTAAGAATTTACTTGGTCTACAAAAAAATTACATCCCCACAACCTTGCGAAGAAATCACCTTTGAAAAAAATTGCAAAAAATAAATACCACATTACCATGTCCAAGTTGGGGTCCAATTCACGCAAGGAAAATCTTGCAAAAGATGAGGGTCATCTAGACAACCCTCAAATATCCACACTCACAAAAAATGTTGAATACAAAACACGAAAAGGGCTTCAAAACCAAGATAAGCACCTACCCAAAAGGAAAATATAATCAAAATCACAATAAACTAAGATACCAAAGGACAAGAAAACTAAAAAAAAGGAGGGATCCTCATTTTAATGGGGCATGTGTGCAATGCACAACATGTAGTTGGAACCCTTAGTGGGTAGTTTCTCTATAAGTTCCCATATGCATAAAAAACATGGCATAAAAAAGAAAGGGATTCATAATATATATTGAATCCATTATATCTTCCCCAATCTAATCTCTAAAGAGACATGTAAAGGTTTATTGAGATGAATCTCAAAAAAAATACAAACATAAGTTATTACCTTTCTTTCAAGTATAATATGAGAGGAACCCATGGGTTTCCTAAGGACCACAACAATGGAGTGAAAAATATCAAGTCTCTAGAATTCTATGGACAACTAGAGGAGACAAATCTCGATTTGAATTATAGAAGGGGTCTCCTTCACAAGATCAAAATCCACATGCTAGAGTTTGATGAATAAATCAACTTGATTGTGAAAATAATGAACACCCTTGAAGGCCATATTTTGATCAACTATTCTTTAGAAATTTACAAAAAAAGTATCCATTATAAAAGGTTAATCTCCATATCTCCCTTAGATTGCAAACTCCAATTAGGTTAGGCCTCCAAGAATGGAAAATAGATTTTAATGCCCATAAATATGTAACTTAGGGAATTTTTATCCTGTTAGGATCAATGCTACACATAATTTATAGAGCCACAAGACAATATTGATGAAAACCAATTCAATGATGGGTATTAAACTCACTCCCTATTCCTTGAGGATCTTCTTAGTGACTTTATTTGGATATTTTATATCTTCAAAATGGGTCATTTATCTTTTTGCATTACGTCTCACTTGTGGAAGGAATCTCATCAAGTCCTCTAGATTTAGGTAGCCAGAAAGAAAATATAAACACAACTTAGGAAAACATTATTAAAATTAAATTAGATTTTTATCTTTATTTACTATAAGACCTTGCAAGATGTATGTAACCAAGTAAAATTATTACTTAACCATTACATTTTTCAATTAAACTATAACTCATTGAAATTAATTTTAATCTTTAAACTTTATTTTCAAGTCCTATAAAGATCCTAAAAGTACACCCAGCTGAATTTTTGTTCTTATATTCATAGTGTAATTATAGCTTAACTACAAATCCTTACCTTTCACTAGGCCCAACTATGTTGCAGAAGATGCTCAAGTGGTAGCTCTTTTTTCCTTCCATTCAAAACAATTTTCTTCATTAGGAGCTCTCCTAGGGATGATTCATCAAATATACATATTTGTATATGTACAATAGGCACTGTTAGTCCTCCAAAAAGATACATTGTAATTCAAAAATCTATGTACACATGATGTGCATGTAACTACATTTTCCAAAACACACAAAATAAGAAACTAACTTACTAACATAAGCAAAAAATCAAGAATTTAATGAATGTAGTGAGCCCCAAATTGCTCAAAGGAGAAGATAACCCAAATGGATACCATAGTGAGGTTCACATAGTGAGAGAATTTAGAGCTTGCCCCTATTTTTCAAGTGCACACAACCTTATTAGATTTTATTTCCTTCTTTAAAATTCTTCCTTTCCATCCCTAACTCCTTAATTCTATGATATTTGTTATTTATCTTTATTCCTTGAAGTTCCTTCATTCTTGTTATGACATTATTTTTGTTTATTCATATATTGTGTATACACATGTGTTATGAAGACATGCATATATCTAGATCTATACAAGAAAATTAAAATTAGAACTTAATTAATTTTTGTGTAGTGCACCAACATGGATGGGCTTTGGACACATATTAGTACAGATATTCAAATATTGAGATTGGTTTTAGATGACCCTTTGACCACTCAGGTGTATAGAACCAATTGTGATATGATTTTACAAAGTTTAGTTAGGATTAGATGTTCATTAGGAGATGTCCATACATATTTTTGGGAGACTTTGGTGGCCATTCTTACTCAAATGTGGGATTAGGTATTTGGTGATATTCCTTTTGAGTATTGTCAAATTGAGAGTGCCAAAGGAAATTATCAAAACAAAAAAAATCCCTAATATTCCACTAGATCTTAGGTGAGGGCATATCAAGTGACTAGGTGCATATGCCCTAGGATGGCCCCATTGATTTATCCATGATTTCTTGCAGCACATGTTTGTTATCCAAATAATGACCAAATTCTATTATATTTTCATAGAAGTTATATGTTGAGGTTCATTTAGGCCTCAATATTAACTATTTAGATTTACCACCTCATTTGGGGCAGGGTGTGGTAGGTTATGTGACAAGGATGCTTACGGTCATGTAGATCAACAACCCCCAATTTTCAAGGCCTTGGTTGGGAAGAGGATGCTTTTTATCAGTCCATGCTTGATCTCTATTGGTGATCAGGTTGTCATTCCTTCCCAATGAGAAGTAATTGAAAATATTGCTAATATTGTAGTCTAGGCTAAACAGATGTATGTAGATCATATATGTTGATGCTTGATGAGGCATCCACATAAGTCACTTGTTGAGTTAGATTCTTGTGCCATGATAGGAATCCCATATCTAGATGATATAGACCACATTACATGTGTGTCCATATTATGAGGGATACAAGTCATAGATTTTTTGATGACTTGATGAGAGCTTATCGTGTGATCTCATCACAATTGGGGATCTCATTAGTAGATGTTGGTTCACTTATGGGTTATTTTTGTGGATATTTGCAGAGTTCATTTTGATATCAATCCTACTTCTAGATCATCTAATGGGGCACATGAGCCACTTATAGGCCATTCTACTGCTTCTACACAAGTGTATCCACCTACTGATGATTATTTTGCTACATGTTCTTAGATATCTACTAATACACTTGATCAATCTATGATAGGTCTAGGTTTTATGGAGATGCCCTCTTCAAGGTCGATGCCATACCACTTGCATGGTTCACTACACACATCATTGGTAGAGCTAGTTAGGGGTAGGACTACAGATGAGTTGGTAGATTCTATCATCACAAAAGATGAACGTGACATTCAAAATGTAGGTGTAATTCAAGTATATATATAATTTTTAAGTTCTTAAGTTTTAAATTTGCATGTACTTGTAACTTCCTAGATCATAATACATTTATATAAATATATAATTTGAAATTAATTCTTTTTTATGTATGCATGTACATGTGCAAATGGAGGTAGCACATGTTACTCCTAGTTTGAGGGCAGAGCATGTGCACACATGTTCTTCACCTAACCATGTCAGTGGACAGATGAACTCTAATTTTCATCTAATTTTATGTATATATGTACATGTTCACTTGTTCATGTGTGTATATATAAATATTTACTATAATTTTTAATTACACTTTTGTATATGTATATATGTAGGGCTCAACACATTTATCAAAGCAAGATTCATGCTCGGATGTTCGCTCAACTAAGAGTTGACATGATGACCTATAGACCAACTAGTTTATACATGTTTATTGTTTTACATATATTCTAGAACATACATGTTATATTTGAGAGATGATATGGGCATGAGGGCATTATGTTTATGAACTTATATTTTAGAGACTCTAGACATGTTTATATTATCCAAACATTTGTGTTTATGTTTATGTTTTAGATCCATAAACATGCACATGTACTTTTATGTTTGAGATATATATCATTTGACATTTGTTTTTATGATTTATTATGTTTCAGCTCAATGTATTTGTGTATGTTTATATATGTAAATTTCAGATATCATCCATAGACATAGTTTATGTTTATGTTTTGAAACAAGTGATATCTACATATATACATGATGTAATATGATTTGGTTAAATATATTTATGTACATGTACATTTTCATTAAATTTGTAAGTTACAAGTGTTATATGCACTCAATGTGATTTGATTAAACATGTGTATGTGTGTATATATGATTCAAGATCTGACATGTGGTAAATCATATACAAAGTATTATATACACATGTAATACACTAATTTCATAATTTGAAATAGTACATTAAATTATATTTTGATTATAGATTATAATTTTATTTAAGTAATTGTGCACTTTATATTATTGAACTCAAGTATGCATTCAACCTATGTACAAACAACTCTATAAACTTGTTTGTGTGCGTCATCATGTTTTCTTCATGCTCGAGACTTAGTCTTGAAACTAAATCAAGTACTTAAATTCGAAGTGTGAGATCTTAACTGGATAATTGGATGTACATTTAGTTTGTACATGACATGATGACAACTAAAATGAGTGTACATTTATGTAACAAATAAAATTATATCTAGAATATTTTCAAGAGTATTAATTGCCGATAAAAAATAGACCTCACAAAGGAATAGTAATCGACCTTATATTGAGGTAATCACTATCCTTATAAAAGGATAAGCATAAATTTCACAAAGGAAAGGTCATGATACCCTTCTTGTTGAATAAAGTGCTTGTAATGATAATTATAATTATTCTAGCAATTTAAATGTATCCTTTTTATTAATTAATGGTGAGTGAAGCAGAGTGAAATTCTACAAATGCCCAGACCAGGCCAGTGAAGCAATTCGGGGTTGGAGGTCATGGTGAGCAGAGAGGGAATTCAAAGGAGAAATTAGGGGAAGATGCTAACAAGTGGGAAAAGGAGGTCGAGCATGTTTTCTCGTAGGAACAAGTATTTGTGTAGGCAACAAATGAGCCTTGGTGCCAAAATTCAAATTCAAATAATAATGGAAGAAGGAATCGTGGTGAGTAGAGGAGGAATGGTTGGTTCTAGAATCCTGGAAAATGGCCGAATTAGAGGCACATAAGGGACTATTCTTCCAGGGATAGGAATTGGAATGGTGCCCCCAAATCTAGGGGCATCATAAGGGCCAAGGATGAAAATGACCCAGGAAACATTTCAATGGGGAACTGTTTTGGGGGTAGGGATGGCCCTTCTCAACCTAGGCTAGGTGATAGGGCATCCTTGGTGATTGGATCAAAATGGCTTTGGCCTTCAATTTCATTTTTGGAGCAACAGGGCCTGATCACATGGTGGTATGGGAGAAGCCTAAATTGGGACAGTCTCATTCGATGGTGGCAGGGTTGATGGGGTGCGGAAATGAAATTCAAAGCATTGTCAAATGGATTTTTTATGGTAATTTTCCCAAGTAATGACATCAGAGACCAAATCTTGAAAGGCATATGGCTAATGGAGGGCTTTGGCTTCTATATTCACAAATGGGAAATAGGGTTTGACCCATTGAAGCATCAATTGGAATGGTTGTAGGATTGGTATAGTTTTCCAAATCTACCATGGAGTTCTAGCAGCCAGCCATATTGGAACAGATTGGGAACCACCTTGGGAATTTTTTTGTGTGGAGGAAAGAGTTCAATTGAATAAGACAACCACATATGTTAGAATGTGTGTAGAAAGAAAGCCCCATGGCCCATTTTGGAGGGAAATCAAATTATTCGCGAATTGGGGCACTTTGATTCAACCTCTAATCTTTGAGCCATCCATGGAAAACTTACTCTTAGATACCATTTGTTGGCGCTCTCTGGAGAAAGGGTTGGATGCTAATAAGGAAGGTCAGGTGGTGAAGGATTCGGGACCAAGTGGCACTGCAATAGAGACCCATGAAAAATAGGTCAAAAATATGGAGGAAGTGCCAATAAGGTCGCCAAATGGGTTGTCGATGGAGGCCAATGACTTTTTTGAGAAGAATGCCAATGAGGCTGGAAATAAAGTGTTGAAATGAAGGAAGTTGCACAACCAAGTTTGGAGGACCAGGTGCTAAGGGAGGTCCTGTCGACTAAAATCTTTGATGCTCTAGAAGTAATGGTGCCCAATATTAGGGAAGATGACTTGGACTTGCTAATGGAGGTTGGTTTTGAACTCGCTGAGTTACCAAAAGAGGAAAAGGAAGGTTTCTTAAGTCTAGGAAATGAAGGTTTAGAGGAGGAGAGGGATATTGAGAACCATGATGAGGGGCCAAATCATTGGGAGACGAATGGCTCTGGACTTCCTATAATGCAGGAGCTTCCGAATTCAGCACCTTCAAATGCTAAGGTGGTTGGGGGATTGGGTATCTTCCAAAAAGAGATTGAAAATTTATCCCTAGATTGTGGTGAGGCTAAGCGAAGAGGCAAGATTCCCAATCAAGAAAAACTAAAGTGGGATGGGGAAGCTTGTGGACAGCTAAAGATCAATGAGATGCTGAAAGTAGGGAAGGGTGAACCCCCTCTTGAATAGCCATGAAGATCATTACCTAGAATTTTAGGGGCTTAAATGCCCCTAACATTTGATGCTTGATTAGGCATCAAATGGAATGATTTTAGGCCAACATATGTTTGCTGCAAGAAACTAAATTAAATGATACAAACAAGGAGTGATTTTTTAAAAAGCTAAGAGGGTGGAATGGTTTTGGGGTGAATGCGGATGGAGCTTCAGGTGGGATCTTCACTCTATGGCGACCTCAAATTGTGTTTTTGGAGGAACTGGCCTCGACCAAGCATTGGCTAGCATGTAAAGTAAGAAGCTTGGCATCTAATTTGAATTTTTTTTTACTAAATGTCTATGGTCCTATCACTTGCATTCAAAAAGGGGCGCTTTGGCAGGATTTAAGCAAAATTTGCTCAGATCCTACCTATGAATTCATTATTCTAGGAGGGGATTTCAATGCTATTTTAAGGGACTCTAATAAGAATGGTGGGGTAAGGAGGAAAATGCAATATCAAATTGATTTTGAGGGATTTGTAGAAAACAACACTTTTTCTCGAAATCAACATGAGCAATGGGTAGTTTACCTGGACCAATAGGTAGGTTGGGTTCAACAACATTGTGGAACAACTGGACAGGTTTTTGTTCAAGGGGGACCTGTGTCACTTTCCCTTTACTCTGGATGGAAGGATTCTCCCTATTGTTGGATCAAATAATTTTTTGGTGTTGTTGGATATTATTGGTGAATGTGCTCCAATCAAATTCCCCTTTAAGTTCAAAAATATGTGGTTTCGAGATCCACATTTCCTTGATCTCATTCGGCAATGGTGGTCTAGTTGCAGGCCCGAGGATTCGAAAATGTTTAATCTTGTGGTAAAATTGAAATCAATTAACAGCACCTCAAGTAATGGAACAAGGAATGTTTTAAAAATATATTTGAGGAAAAGTGGGAAATGGAGGAGGATTTGCACTCCTTGAATGAAGTCGTCATTAGTCATGGAATGGATTTGGACAGGTTTAATCAAGAGAAAGTTTTGATGAACAAGTTAAATGATCTATTGGCAAAGGAAGAAACCTTTTGGCGTCAGAAATCATGGGAAGTGTGGCTATAGGGTGGTGATAAGAATATGAAATTCTTTCATAATTCCACAAATTTGAGAAGAGAGGTTAATAGGATTTCATGTATCAAAGGTCAAGATGGTAGGATACTAGATAGTGTTGAGGACATCGAAGCAACCACAATTGACTTCTTTCAGTCTCTTCTTAATGAACTTGTAGGGTCACATTTACAAGATCAACAACTTTTTCTTGACAGTATCCCCTCCTTAATTTTGAAGGATCGGAATGAGAGGTTGTAGGCCAAATTCATAGAATGTGAGATTAAGGAGGTGCTTTTTCAACTTCACCTAGACAAAGCACCTGGCCCTAACGAGTTCCCTACTAGTTTTTTCCAAAAATGTTGGAGAATTATTGGCCCTAACTTAGTGGATGCTATTGAAGATTCTAGATGCTCTGAGAAAGCCCTCAAGGAAATAAACAAAACCTTCATTGCTCTTATTCCGAAGAAAGAAAAACCTGAAACTTTTGAGGATTTTTAGCCCATCTCCCTTTACAATACCATATACAAAGTCCTCACCAAGGAATTGCTAATAGGATAAAGTGTATCATATCGATGATCATTTCAAAAGAGTGAATTGGCTTTGTGTCGAGAAGATTGATTTTTGATGGGGTTATTATTTCCCAATAAGCAATTCACTCAATCAAAAGATGAAGACGGAGGCTATGTTGATCAAGTTGGATATCAAGAAGGCATATGATAGAGTGAACTAACACTTTCTCTTCAAGGTATTGTAATCATTCAGTTTTGACGAGTGGTTGAATTGGATTTTTGAATGGATAGCATGCCCAAGATTCTTTGTTCTTCTTAATGGCTCTTCTGAAGGTTTCTTCAGTGTTTCGAGAGGGCTTAGGCAAGGGGATCCTCTCTCCCCTTTCTTCTTCATTATCATGGAAGAGGCTCTTGGACAAGCTTTTTTGAAAGCCAAACAAGATGGCATCCTGGAAGGTGTTCATATCACACACAGATTTCTTGAAGTCACACACCAACAATTTGTTGACGATAACATGATTTTTGGCATTTCTTCCATAAAAGAGGCTAAGGGGTTCAAACAAATTATTGATCATTAATCTCAGGCATCTGATTAGGAGGTAAGTCAAGCTAAATGTAAAGTTTTTTTCTTTAGTACTAGCATTGTAAAGAAAGTGTAGATACTTCAAATCTTGGGGTTCCACAAAGGCCAACTTCTGTGCAAATTTTTAGGTCTCCCTTTTGCCAAAGGTGTCCATCCACAAAAAATCTAAGATGCAATGTCAAAAAAAGATCAAGTCTAAACTTGCTTCATAGAAAAATAAATGGTTGTCTTGGGTTGGGTGATTGACGTTGCTAAAATATGTGCTTGTTGTGATTCCTATTTATATGCTCTCTTGTTTCCCTTTATCCAACAGAGCTAACAAATTTATTAATCAAAAGCTTAAAAAAAAATTTGGCAAGGAACTTCAGACAAGCACAAAATTATGCTAATAAAATGGAAGAAAATTTGTGAACAAAAGGAAGCGGATGGAGCAAGTGTGAAGAACATGCTTTTGCAGAACCAAGCCTTAGGGGCCAAGTTAGTTTGGGTAATTTATGCTAAACCTAATCTAAAGTGGATCAAAATTTTGAGAGAAAAGTATCTTGAGGAAGGAAATAATAACATTTTTTTTGCAAGGGTGCTTCTGAGAGGTTCACGTATATGGAACGTCCTTTGTAGATGTAGGCATTTGATTTTGGATCATCTTACATGGGAAATTAAGGAGGGATAGGATGCACTTTTCTGGGAGGATTCCTAGGAAGGCTAGAGCAAATTGGAAGAGAAAGCAAACTTAGCATAGGTTATGAGAGCCACAAAAAAAGCCTACAGTAGCAAGGTGAGTGACTACATGGTGGTTTCTATGGATTCAAGTGGCCTCAGTTGCAGGTAGAAAATCCTTAGTGAGCTAAATCTAGACCCCAGGTCAATTGTAGTGTTTGAAGAGGAAGTGGCATGATAGGTCATAAGTCTAAGAAGTGGCAGAGACATCTTGCAATGGAATGCATCTCTGCATGGTAATTATAATGCCAATATTTTGGTTGGATCTAATATGGCTACACCACAGCTTCCCATTAGTTTGTGTTGGAGTACAGATTGTCTTCCAAAAGCCAAACTTTTCACTTGGGCAATAGTACAAGGAAGAGTTCTTACAACTGACAGGTTCCTTCGATTGGGTTTTGTAGGGCCAACAAGATGCATTCTCTGCAAATAGGCAGAGGAAATTAGTGACCACTTGTTTGTGATGTGCCCTGTGGCACAACATTACTGGTAATGGTTGTGTGCAAAGCTTCAGTGGCACACGGCTCTTCCTAATAATCTCCTGGGATTGTTGTCAGGTTGGCCAAAACTCTATACCAATACAACCTTTGGGGGCCTATGGACTATGGGGCCATCACTGGTTATTTGGGAACTTTGGAAGGAGTAGAACCGTCAAATTTTCCAAGAAAAGGCGATGTCCAGGGCTACTTTTTAAAACAAAATTGAAGCAAGTATTGTAGAAACTATCAACGCCAAGTTGGATATGCGTTAGGGGGTCAAAACTACTTTCACAGTCTTGGACGCTATGATGAGGAAAAATTAGAGTGGCCTATCTATCCCTTCATGGCTTGGGTTAGTCAGAGTAGAAATGAAGATAGCAAGAAGCAAAGTTATTTGGCAACCCCCACAGGCTAGATGGCTAAAACTGAATTTTGATGGGGCCTCTCATGGGAATCCTAGAATTTTTGGGGCAAGATGTATTGTTAGAGATGAGCAGTCCAAGTGTCTTGGGAAAATTTCTACTCCTCTCCCAACTAGTGCTAATAAAGTTGCATAAATGTAGGCCTTGTTATTGGGTCTTCACCTATGCAGAGAGTTAAAGGTGAAAAATTTAATTGTTGAAGGAGACTCGAGCTTTGTCATAAAAACACTCAAGACCAAAAAGATGTATCACCAAAAATTGAATTCCAACTTAGAAATACCCTTGTTTGGATGGTTTTGACATGGTAATTATCAATCACATGCTGTAGGAAGGCAACAAGGAGGTAGAATTGCTTTCCAATATGGGGGCAGACGGTATCACTATCAAAGAATTGTCTTAGGCTTCTCTTGTTTAACTCAACTAAGACTGGTGGTAGTAGGACGGGAAAATTGCCACATAGATTGTGGAAAGTCTATCAATTGGTGGGTGTGATATGAGGTGGATGGGTTTGGACCGGTTGTAATCTCTTTTCTGCATGTGCAATAGGGTACTGGGTGTCTTTATGATGCCATCATTTTGAGGTATCATTGGTGGCTAGGGAGGATTTGGTCACTTCCCAAAATAGTTGATATGACTACTCATCTTGCTTATACATGTACTCATTCACTTGAGTGATGGGGACATCAAAATTTTCAATTGATCATGTGGTTGGCACATTGGCAGTGTACAAAGTAACAAAGGTGGATATCATTGTGGTGTGGATCCATTCTTGTATGTGGGTGGTGACGTAACGTTTCTTTCCTTCTCTATGTGAGCTTGCTTCTTCATTTTGTTTCTGGTGCCTGGGAGACTATCGATGAGCGCACAAAATTCACGGTGGAGATTCCAGTGGATTCAATTACTTGCTTTGGGGTTAATACCCCTTTATCCCTCGATTGCAAGGAATGCCAAAATTCCTTTCGAGAGGTAACAGACCAGCGCTTAAAGCGCATTTTGCTCAATATTGACCCACTAACGGTTGTGGTGTTGAAAATGGTGCTAGGTAAGAAGCAACTAGAGTAGGAGTATTTTAGAGCGAATTCGAAGGTGGCATCACAGTTTTTGGCTTCCATTTTGGACAACCAAGTCTAAGGTTGAAGCTAAAACTTTGATGGGTAAATTGTTCAAGAAGGAGTTACTAGGTGATTTGGAGGAGATTTTAAAGGTTTCCATTTTTGGAAAAGGTGCTCTATGCCTATGTGATTTGGAATTGGTCAAGAAACCAAGGGAGATTATAAGAATCTACCTCTTTCTCTTAGATTTAAAGGGGATGGCCCATGTGCTACACAGGATGATATTTGTGGTCATGATGAATTTCTTGAAGATCTTTTGCCTGGTTGAGGTCAGTGATCTCGAATGGGTTAAAGAGTTTGATGCCTTTGCAAAAGCAAATGGATTTCTATAAATGTTGGGCCCTTTGTGCTATGGTGTTAGGTTTGGAGGTTTAGATGTTTCCTCTCAGTTTCTTTCTAGTGGGTGTTCGGGTGTGGTTCACAATAGGGTTTTTGTAGACTTTCGCTTCTTGCGTTGATTGGTTGTCTACCGAAGATGGGCATTTTGCTAGGCTAACTCAGTGGTCTTTTTTTGGCAATGGTTGCATGGCGGTCTGGTATGGCTGGAAACCATTTTGGTTTGATCTTCAGGGGTTTGGTTTGGGCGGTTGTTTTTTATTATTCTTTTTGGTTCAAGGCACAAATTCATATCCTATGTTCATAGACATTTGTAAATATTTTTCATATGAATATAATCTCTCTTGTGTAGCAAAAAAAAGAGTATTAATTGCTGATAAAATGAGTCCAATTAAAAAATTAAGAGTGTCATATTAATTGCCAATAAAATTAGCAAATTTAACTATCACTTTCATGTACATTAATTAATAACTTAATATCACATGTATTAATTGACCTACACCAAGTAAATAAATAAACTCTCATCTACATTAAATTATATTTTGATTATAGATTATAATTTTATTTAAGTAATTGTGCACTTTATATTATTGAACTCAAGTATACATTCAACCTATGTACAAACAACTCTATAAACTTGTATGTGTGTGTGTGTGTGTCATCATGTTTTCTTCATGCTTGAGACTTAATCTTGAAACTAAATCAAGTATTTAACTCCAAAGTGTGAGATATTAACTGTATAATTGGATGTACATTTAATTTGTACATGACATAATGAAAACTAAAATGAGTGTACATTTATGTAACAAATAAAATAATATCTAGAATATTTTCAAGAGTGTTAATTTCCAATAAAATGAGTGTAATTAAAAAAATTAAGCTCGTGTACATAGTAATTTCCAATAAAATTAGCAAATTTAAGTATCATTTTCATGTACATTAATTAATAACTTAATATCACATGTATTAATTGACCAAAAACAAGTAAATAGATAAACTCTCATCTACAGATAATATATGGAAAATAGGGCCATAGTATAAATAACAAATAAATTTGGTATGATAGGGCCACACAAAAATGTTACAAATATAACAATTGTGTTCAAGTTTCAAAATAGTGGGAGAATGTATTCCACCTTAAATTGATTGAATGAGAAAGGATGCAATGAACTATTACACTAAACTCAAGCACAATTTGAGAAAGTACAAGATTATTAAGAGATGAATGAATAATAGAAAAATTTCCTATAAGTTTCCTAAACTACTTTGAACCACCAATAAATAATTCCCCAAGAAAAAATAATAAAGGAACAAAGTGTACAACACCTTCTTACCATTATCCCACTAATATTTTCATAAGGGTATCATAAAAATGTAAAGGGAAAACCATAGAGAAGCTCATTGCAAAGACAAAACATCTCAATAATATCATACATCATTTATGTTTCTCTATGATCATGGGTTCCAATAAAGATTGCAACATCAAGAACTACACAATCTATATGAATCTATATATATTATCTCAAGGTCCATCCTTCAAGTAGAAAATGTGTCTTGAAGGTACTTGAAGAGACTCTACACAAAAATCCACTACTCCTTATCCAACATGGACACATAAATCTCCTTGGGACTCCTATTTGTTGCAAGTATGTGTAGTTGGTGTTGTCATTAATGTCAACAGGCCTTGTGTTGTCATTAATGTCAACTGCTGATGGTTGAAATTTTTTGAAGATGATTTGATTAGTTTCATTATGTTGCCATTAGTAAGTGCTATTGGTGTCAACCTATAGTGTTGCTTTGATAAGCTTTTGTTTGTGGATATTGTTTGGTTGAGTTGTCATGTTGCAATTGGCTTGATGATAATAAGGAAGTGGCGAATATGATGATAATGTGTTTGTGGTGCTTGGTTTCCAAGTGCTTTTGAGAAAATTTGAATGAAAGAGGAAATAGTGTGTTGTGGAGGTGTTTTGGCATACAAAGTGGTACACTGGTTTTGCTCTGCATTTCTTCTATGTTGAAGATTTGTTTGTGCAATTCAGATATATTGATCAGAGGTGTTATATCCATATTTTCTTGGTCTTGATCATTGTACAGAGAAAGTTGTGTTCACCAGTGTGTGAACTGTGTTCCAATGTTATCTAGGAGAAATGGTTTTGCTCAAAATTTCTCCACAATTTAGTTTATGGTCTTGTGGTTCTACAAGTGTGCTCATAAGGTTCATATCTACCTTCAATTGAATTTGTTTGTGGTTTGGTGCTCTGCAAGCTGATTTATTTAGTTATAGTTTGTGGAAGATTATCTAGGTGTATAGGATGAGTTTGTTCTTCAAGTGAAAGTTGTTGTGAAGAAATTTTTTGGATTTTAGGGTGTTTGTGGAATATTCCAGATTGTGTTCAAGTGAAATTTATTGTTTGTGAGTCATCTTTGGATCAAAGGAAGCATGTACTTAAATTTTTGATGGTGTTTACGCAGGTTCGTCTAACCTTGGGTGTTTACACTAATTGCAAATTTTCTTCGGTGATTTTGGAAGTGTGGTGTGGCATGTATGTGTAGATTTAGGATCGAGTTAAGGTGTTATGTGGTCTACCTTCATTCCTTTTCACTGCGGGAATGTTTTGGTGCTGACCTAATTTGAATTTGCATTGTTGAGGCACATAGTCAACATTGGAGAATGTTTCAAGGTTGAAGAAGGTATAAATAAGTGGTGTGAGGATGGAGGATCAGTGAGTAGAGTGTGTGATGCAAATTGTTGAGGTGTGAAATGAAAATTTGTGAAATGCAGTGAAAGCTTCAATGAGTTAGACTATTGGAAGCATAGATCAAAAGTTTTCTACAATCTTTAGAAAGGCTATAAATGTGTTGGTGATGTTGTGGTGGACTTTTCAGTTGTATTGAGATGAATTTCTCACTATAACATTTTATTTTCTATAATTTGGCAGTGAGCTCTTCTTTCTTTTGGGAAGTGAGCCTATTATATTAGATGTTGTAGTTACTTTATATTGTAAGCTAATCCTCACTGTGGTTTTTCCCTTCTTGGGTTTTCCACGTAAATTTGGTGTTTTATTGTGCATAGTGTTGATGTGTTTCAATTTTTGTTATTTGCTTTCATGCTAAATCATTCTAACAGATTAAAGGTTGTTAAGTTTTATGTGGATCTGAATGATTATGAGGGTTTTTATATTTTAATGTACAACTAATTCACCCCCCCTCTCAGTTGTCTTATGCATTCAACACCATTTACCTAAGTTTCATATATATATCACCTTCACATAAATTAAGTCAACCAAAAAAAATTATAAGGTATTGTATAGCTTCTAAATCATTGCACTTGACATCCAATTATCTAAGTACCTGGAATAAATTAAATTTTCTCAATATATTAAAGAACTTCCCTCTTGTAAGATAATTTAAGAAAAATGACCAATCAAATGTCATTAAATCAAGACCTAAAATAACTATAAAAAAATAGAATTTAGCAAAATAAAAATAACCATCTTAGGCTTAAATCCTATCAAATGTCCACATGAAAAGAGTTCATTGAACTATTAACTTCAACATTTGGTACTATATGAAATTTATTAATTTTGGACAATACAACATGGCATAATTCATCATATAAAAATATCATTCAAAAACACCATACTCCTCTACCTAAACCCAACATGCTAGCCTATCATGCTTCTTTTTATAGTCAACTACAATTTTATTAACTTTTAGTTCACGTAGTATATTAACTAAAATAAAAGATATAACAACTTTAAAATAACATCCATGTTCATGAAACAAGAAAACTCACATATCACACCCAAATGTTATAGAGGTGCACACTTATTGTTCTTAATTGCTTAAATATTCTAACCTCCAAAATTAGGGTGATATTTGCTCTTCTTCTAAGGTCAACTGTATTAGAAAAATACTTGATTATGACCAAGATAATAGTTATTGATGAACTAAGAAAAATATTTATTTGTTAGCTCGCTCATTCATACCACGTCAATTGGCTTTGCTCGCTCTTCAATCTTATAATATTCTATGATTATCATCTCTATATATTCTCCACTTATGATGTCCATGTGCACATGGAACTTGATGAAGAGATAAGTTAGTAGTGATTACTAGGTGGCTATATTGATACACCATGTTGTCAAGATGGTAATCAATAAAATGAATCCCATTTTGAACAATCTAGACTTGTTTGAGATATGTCCCTTGCACTACAACTGAACCTATGGGAAACAACATTCCATCACATGTTTCTATTTTTTTAACTTCATCCTCTCCTTTGTGGAACATGATAAATTATAACTAACACCTTCTATATTTTCAACCTCTGCTTTGACAGAAAAAACATCTCTTGTACATATATACAATGTTCAATTTAAAAAAAATAGAACCAATATTTAATTATAGTTCTAAATTTAATTAAAAAAATTACAAATAAAATTTGTCTAATTAATAAATATTATAATTTAAAAAATCAATAAAGTTACAAACTTTGCACAATATATATGTACATTTTTAATCAATCCTAAAATGTGATCATAATCAATTGAAATAAAAGGAATTCCTTCAAAGATTTCATCTTCATCTTTATTGCATGTGTCGGTAACAACTAGTGGCACCAAATTCCATTCACTGACATATCCAAGTTGTTGGTTGTTGTAATTATCATAATCTCCCAAAATGCGTTCATCACAAAAACAAGATTAATCCCTAGTGCACAATGTCCATGTGTGACTATTTGTACTCATTACACAATGCAAAGATATTGTTACATCTACCTTCTTGCATCCATGCATTATTCTTCTATCTACACGTACAAATTATATATATAATTTAAAATAAAATAAATAGATTTCTTAAACTTAAATTTTTAAAAATAAGTTAAACTTTTTTCAAACAATAAATTACATACCTAATATCTCCCAAAATACTCTATTTGGACATGGGGTCCTCCCTAAAGATGTGTCAACATCACATGTAAACTATTTATTATACCATTCAACAACATCATGTGCATCATTTATATGATCTCCCTCATAATTCATGTGATGTTTTCTTAGAGCATGTTTGATGCAAGATCCTGCACCATCATGTTCACCCTTTCCATACCCACTTTCAAAGAAACTCTAAACATGTGGTATATTTTCATGTTGATGATATATACATAGTGCATAAAATGACCTTGATGATTTGAATTGTGATGCACACCCATCATACCATACAAAATGCTCTTCAATCTTCACACCTCTTCTTTCCAAATCTTCAAAAAACTTCTTAAAGCAATGTTGCACAAAATGTGTGTCATGATCTTTATCATCATTAATATAAAAGTGATATTCTTTCTTAATGTCTCATTCTTCATATGTATTTTCTACACCATCCAAATCTAATTGTGCATGTTGATAACACACATGCACCATAAGCATGATCTCTTGGCTAATCTGGTAAGAGATCATCACCCTGATATCATTTTAATTCAAGAAACTAAAATCAGTTTGGATAAACTTTCTAGGTTGAAAATGAAGCTTTTCAAGGACTATGGGATGCATTGTTCTGAGGCAGTTGGTGCTTCTAGTGGGATTGTGACTTTCTGGAATCTTAGGGTGATTAGAGGTGTGGAGGTTCTTAATGACAGTAATCATGTGGCTACCTCTTTTTTCCACCTTCATGATAAGTTCTCTTGGACTTTGTCTAATATTTATGCTCCTAATTGTAAGAGTGCTAGAAAAAGGCTTTGGGAGAATCTCGCTTCTTTTAAAGTCTATCATAACATTGGTAATTGGTTGGTCATTGGAGATTTCAATACTCCTTTGCATGATGCTAATAAGATGGGTGGCTTGCAAAATGTGGATGATAGTAGATTCGATCTAATGCAGTTCATTAATGACTTAGCTCTTCTTGATTTGGATCTAAAAGGGGCTTCCTTTACCTGGTCAAATAAGTGTGTGGGTAATGCCCTTATCCAGGTTAAGTTGGATCGTGCTCTTTTAACCCCTTAGTGGTTAGTCCATTACTCTTTCTCCCTCTCAACACTTACTAGATTGGAATCAGATCACTTCCCCTTGGCTCTGTCTGTGGATTTGTTGGGTGGCAAGAAGAATTTTCCTTTTAGATTTGAGAAAATGTGGACTTGTCATCCTGACTTGGCTAATTTGGTTAAGGACTGGTGGAATATTAATGTGGAGGGGTCAACTATGTATAGAGTTGCTAAAAATTTGGCTAATGTTAAGCATAATGTAAGAAAATGGAACCGTACCTCTTTTGGTCATATTCTTATGGAGAAAGATGGGGTTTCTAGGGAGCTTCACTCTGTTCAACAAGCCATTCAATTGTTTGGGTATGATCAGGATTTGATGCTGAAGGAAAATATTTTTCTTTCCAAGTTGCACAATATAGTTACGAAGGAGGAAGAATTTTGGAAGCAGCGTTCGCGGATCATGTGGTTGAAAAGTGGTGATTGTAATACTAATTTTTTTCATATCTCTACGTTGAAACACAGGGCTTCTAATGGGACTAATCTGATTAACTATAATAATCAAGCTCCAGAGAAGGATGTTGATTTGCAGCTTGTTGCATCCTACTTCTCTCAACTACTTTCAGTGGAGGGGGAGCTTGATTTGGCCTGTCAAGAGGATATTCTAAGGGATATTCCCTAGTCAGTGGATGATGAGATCAATAGGAAGTTAGTTTGTATTCCTTCGGTGAATGAAATTTGAGGTGTTGTTTTCTCCTGTGAAGGTAATAAGACTTCGGGCCCTAATGGCTTTCCTATGTTCTTTTTTTAGTCTTTTGGGAAATTATTGTGAAAGATGTTGTTGTGGCTACTAAGGAGTTTTTCAGATCGGGTTCCCTTTTAAAGGAGCTGAACTCCTCCTTTATTGTTTTGATTCCCAAAAATCCTGGTGCTACTTCTTTTGAGGAGTTTCAACCTATCAGTCTTTGCAACTCAATTTATAAGATTTTCTCCAAGGTTTTGGCGTTGAGGTTGCAAAAAAAAATTCCTCTCATCATTTCTCCTCAGCAGAACGAATTTGTGGGTGGTAGGAAAATTTTGGACTCTATTCTCACTGTTCATGAGAATATTCACTCTCTTACTGTCAATAAACAAGTTGGGTTTATCCTCAAGCTTTATTTACTTAAAGCTTACGATAGAGTGGATTGGGGTTTTTTGTCTAAGATTCTTCTCTCCTTTGGTTTTGGGGAGAAAATTGTGGCTCTTGTTCATCAACTTATTTTGACTCCTCAATTCCTTGTGCTCATTAATGGGTATCCTTCTCCTCTCTTTGATTTCTCTAGGGGTTTACAGCAAGGGGATCCTATCTCTCCCTTCCTGTTTATTATTATGGTTGAGTCCTTGGGTCATCTTATCCAAAGATTTGTTAATTTTGGTGTTATGACTGGGTTAGCCCCTTCTTCTGCTAACCTTGTTTATTCTCATCAATAATTTGTGGATGATTCTCTTTTGCTTGGGCAGGTGTCTATTAAGGAAGGTAAGGCTATCAAACGGATTTTGCAAATGTATGAGGCTGCTTTTGGGTAGAAGGTTAGCTTACAAAAGAGTGTTATTTTCTTTTTTAACACTTTGATTGAAAGACAGAATAGGATAGCTAGAATTTTGCAGTGTCAAATTGGTGAACTTCTTGATTCTTACCTGGGGCTCCCCTTATGCTCTAAGGCTCTAGATTCCTTATGGAGGGGGTTGATTGAAAATTTTAATTCCAAGTTGGTTGGGTGGAAGGGGGCTTTGTTGAGCCAAGCTAGAAAAGTTCAGTTGATTAAATCTACCTTTCAAAATATTCCAGTCCATGCCCTTAGTCTCTTTAACATGCCAAGGAAATTTGTGGATATCTTGGAAGGAATTCAGAAAAAATTCCTTTGGACAGGTGTTGAAGATAAAAAAATAACTCATTTGGTTGCTTGGGATGATGTTTGTTGGCCTAAAAAGGCTGGTGGGCTAGGCATTTGCAAAATTAGAATGTTTAACATGGCCCTTTGGGTAAACAGTTGTGGAATCTCCTGCTAGCCAAAAGTGAGTAGGGGAAAATTTCTTGGAGAAAATACTTACATGGTGTTGTTGGGATTAGAGATTTTTTATCTCATGATTTTAATCCTCTGTATGGTTTTGTGCTATGGAATTGTATGTTGAAGGCTTGAAAGCTTGTGGCTAAGGGTCTCTTTTGGAAAATGGGTAATGGGAGGAGTGTTATGTTATGGGATGATAATTGGTATGGAAATGGGCCTCTAAAGGATGAGCCATGGGATCAACCATTTATGGACCTCTGTGTGCAACAGTTTGGCAGATTTGTTGTTGACTATATTAACGGAGGTTGTTGGAGGAAGTTGCATGAGGTGGACGTTGGTCTGGAAATTATTTATAAGGCTATTTCTTTGGTTCATATTCCTTTTATCCCTTCTCCTGATAGGTTTGTTTGGAAGCCTTCCTCTACGGGTAACTTCTTTGTTGCTTTAGCTTTTCATTTTAATGAATCCTTTATTGGGCCGCCTCCTTTTTGGGCCTCTATTCGGTCCTCTAGATTGATTCCTAAGGTCAACATTTTCTTTTGGCTCTTCTGGCAGAAAAAAAATTTAACGACTAATAATCTGATTAAAAGAGATTTTGTTATGCCAATAGATGCTTTCTTTGTGAAGAGGAAGCGGAAAATACTTGTCATTTGTTGATTGGGTGCAAATATGTTGGTGTGATCTAGAATCATGTGCTCTCACTTCGGAATCTTAGTTGGGTGTTTCCTGGTTCTGTCAAAGATTTATGGTATCAATGGGTTGGCCCTTCATCTAATCTAGCTTTGCAGATTTTTTGGTCTCTCACTTTGCCTCATGATTTGGGGGCTTTGGCTGGAGCACAACAACATAATTTTTAGAAAATTTTATCTCCCAACTTTATCCGTGTCTCATAAGATTTGTGCAAGTATTAAGGAGAATTTTATTTTTGGGATCTCCTTTTATGCTAGACAAAATATTGTCTTGTGTTCCTATGATATCTCTATTGCACAAAAGTGGAAGCTAACTTGTGATATTTCTCTTCTAGTCTCTAAAGGTAAATCTTCAAGAGAAGATGTTGCTTGGAAGGCACCATCGGATGGTTGGGTTAAGATAAATTTTGATGGTGCAGCTAAAGGAAATTTGGGACCCGCTGGATGTGGGGGAGTGATTAGAAATTCTAATGGTAGGCTCGATTATGTTGTGGCGCTGCCTTTAGGTATCCAAACAAACCACTATCCAGAGGCAGATGCATCCTATCATGGACTCAAACTGGCTCAAAGAAAAGGGTATAGGAAGGTCTGGTTGGAGGGTGACTCTCTGAACATTATAAATCATTTGAAGAATGCTTCACCTCCATCTTGGACTATTGAGGCCTTGGTTAGGGATTCCATTAAAATTATCAATTCCTTTAATACTTGTTATATCTCCCACATTTTGAGAGAGGGAAATATGTTAGCTGATTTCTTCGCTAACTTTGGTGTTAGAGAAAGAAAGAAGTGGGATTTAAATTATCCTATTCCTTTTGAGGAAACAACCATTATTCACAATGAATGCTAATCTCAAGTTGCTTTTGATCTTATTTTATAATGAGTTGTGCATGTCCTTGATCACGTGGCCTAATATTATGAATGGGGATGCTCAAGTTTTAAGTTTGGGGGACGGATTTCATATGGAATGGAGTTCAAGTTCATCATTTCATATATGTCCTTATGCTCGCTTCACACAGATTCTGGGTTATTTTCGTCTTTGTTTCCAGAGTCTTTTGTTTTATAATTCTGCTCTGGGTGATATATGTCTTATTGTCCTGAGGTTTCTACGTTGTAATGGGCTTTTGTTTGTTAAGTCTTCTATGATGGGTGGGGATCAAAATTGTGTTGAGTCTAAGTCCTACATTTCTACTAAGCAGAAGAAGGAGGTGTGGGTGATTTTAGAGAAGGCTAGCTTAACTCCGTATATGGAGAAACTACATGGTAACAACCCCTAAGTCACTGATTTGGTTGCTCAAGGGTGGAATGATAGAACCCCAAATTTGGGCGGAAGGGAAGTTGTGGTTGATGAAGAATTCATAGCTCAAATTATTGGCTTGGTTGTGCAAGGTATGAAGGTGTTCAGAGACAAAAAAGAATCATAGGTTGCGATGTCTATTTTCTTTAAAGGGAATGAGGTTGTTGATTTGAAGATAGCAAAGAGTGGTGGTTATCAGAGGAGCTCCTTAAAAGCATTGTGGTGTGATGTTGTTGAAGAGATTATGAGGTATGTCACCTTGTAAGGAAGGTATATGGAGATTAATACTTACCATTTCCTTCTACTTAACCATTTCAGGCATAAGAAATGGATTTATTTTCCTTACTACTTGTTGATGTCGCTTGACTTGCAAATTAAGGATCATATGAAAAACCCCAAAAACCCTATCTTGCATGTGGGGTTGATTCTCTTGATCTATGAACATGTTAAATTTCATGAGGTGCAAAAACCTCTTGTGTCACCAAAGGAAGATATTGCTAAACCTCAGGAGGGTTATGAGATGGTGTCGAAAGAGGAAAGGGTTATTAAAAAATATAAGAAGAGGAGGCTTATTCTAAATAAAGAGTATGAGTCTGATAGGGATGATGATGTTGATTATGTCCCAGATTCGTATGCCTTCTTCTGAGGAGGGCCCCAATTCCCCTGTTCCAAGTATGACTAGGAAAAGGAAGTTGGATGACAAAGAGGGCTATACGGCATGCAATGATGAGGTGGCAACAAATGTTCATTTTAAGGGGGTTAAGGACAAAAATGAACTTTATGGGGAAGCTTCCTCTCCTCCCCTAGTGACTCGACTGCAAGAGACTGAGGATGGGATCCAGAAGAGAAGGGTGTTGAGAACTGTTGGCCAACTCTTAGAGAAGGGTTTCCCTCTTTCCCTAGCTAGAGATATCTTTGGTGAGGCTTCTCCAGGTGCTGAAATTGGGATGCAAAAGTAGGGGAAGACAAGGGATGTGGGTGGAGGACATACTATGGGAACTAGAAAAGTGGATGTGGATAGGTTGATGAAAAGGAAGGCTATTGTGGAGGAAATCCCCTGCTCCATTCGAAAGATGAAGACTCCTGTCTCTATTGGAAAAGGTAAGGATATTTATGTTGATAAGGTTCATGTTAGTACTTTTGATGAGGATGTGGTTGTGGAGAAAGGGATTGAGAACTTTGATAGAGATGATGTTGATGTGTTGGGCTCGACTCGTGATAGTGCTAATGTGTTGTTTAAATTTTTTAAGTGGTTCTTCCATGAGATTAATAGGACTAATGTAAGAATTAGAGGTATTGTTAGTAAGGCTGAGGATCCTTCTATCCAAAGCCAAATTGATGATTTGATGGTCTCTCTTAATATTGTGGATAATACTATGGTGGAGGAGACCATCAATCTTAAACAGAACTTGGAAGGGAGAATCTTATCCCTTGAGGATAAAATTGATAAAATGTGGAATGTTGTGATGAAGAGTGGAGATGTCCCTAAGGTTTTGGCTATTTTTGACTCTGCCGAGGTGATCTCCCCTGTAACTACAGTGAAAAAGAGAAAGGATATTGTGTTTTTTGATGATACTGCTACTGCAGGTAAGCTGTTGGATGTGGATTGCACTGGTGAGAAGGGTAGTGTTAAAGGTAGTGTTTTGACTGGTGAGGTAAAAACTAGTGGGTCGGGGGCCAGAACTAGAAATAGAATGAAAGCTCAAAGCAGGGCCTTTGGTTTAGAGGTGTTTGATACTATGGATAAAGTGCAGAAGATGGTTGCTAGTGAAATGGAGGCTGTTGAGATTCTGAACAATATGTAGTGGTGTTGGTTGACTACCTTCTTTTTGGCTGCTTTTTGGCTGTTGGTTTTTTGTCGTTGGGTTGATTGCTACATATTGTTGTTTTCTACTTTTATCAGCTACTTTATTTTGTAAAGGGTTTCAAGCCCCTTCAAAACCCATTTTTTACCTCCAATCAAAACACAAATGCACCACAATAGTGACCTACTCTGAATGGTAATATTGTAGTTTTCTATAAAGTCAATTACTGATAATTTAACTGTTCCAAGTGGGAAAGTATCTCTTAACAATTGAATTATTTTTTTCTTGCCACTTAGCAAAAAATGTATGATGTATGTATGGTTGTATCAATTTACAAAAAAAATCCATAAATGTTCCAATAGGTACCTCCTCTTCTACATAATCTAACCTTGTGGATTCTTTCTCAATTTTTGTTTCAAACTTAATGTACTTGTAACTCTTGCAATTTATGATATTTTTCATGTTAGTATCATCATTTCACAAAGGAATTCTATCCAAATTTCAAAAATTTTCACAAAGTCCTTTTATATATTTCATTGGACCATCTACATCATCATCATATTTATCACATAAGATGGATTTTATGAATTGACTTACTCATTTAGGAGGTGCATTTTGAGAACCGTCACTTTCTTCTCTGAACTTTCAAAACATGTGATAGTAAAGATCAAATTCAATATGATAATGACAACAAGTTTTAAAAACCTTGTTAGCCTTCACATGATGTGGCCTTAACATTTCAAACATTGCTTGTCCAATCTTTATATGAGGATTTACATCACAAAACACCACATACATCTCATGTTATGTTATATTTAACTAATGTTTTGTATGCAGTTCAAAATTGTTTGGCTCGATCCTATGTTTGAGAACATCTCTTTTATTTGATGAAGGATGAGTATGATCATGCCAAAAACTTGAGATCAAGTTCCTAACACCATCTTCAATATTTTCAGAATGAGGAGCCCTACACATCATTACCCAATTGCCTTCTGCAGTAGTATCATCCAAAACCTTTCTCCTTTTCACATATTTTGTTAGTTTCTTTCTACTTAAGCCAATTTTAGTTGAAAGTGAAGAGATTTGATGCTTTGTCAAAATTTGTGGAGTTACAATAAATATCAACATCACTCTTCTTGAAATTATCTTATATGTTGATCGAGATTGTTTCCCAATAGAACCCAAACCTTTTTAACATTTTCAACAATATCTTTTTCTATGCGTCTTTTCCTTTTTTTTGTGAAATCTACACCCAACAATTGTAATGGCTCTTTTAGATCATCATGAAGAAGTAAGTTTGATAAAATTTGGGCTTGACCAAGTGTATTATGACTTTTGAAACAATCTTTAATTATTTCCTTTGACTAGGTTATTCAACATAAAATTTCAATTTCTCTATATCCATTTCAAGTAAATGATCTATATTTTTGTAAGAAATTTTTCTCTTCACCTCTTTAATTAGATTCATAGTATGAATATTCATAGAAGGAAGCGATCTTGACCCCTATCCAACATCAAAGTGTGGATGGGCCTCCTCTCTAACATGAATTGTCTATGCTTGGTTCTTCTCCCTAACATCAACTATGTGTGCTTCGACCTCCTCTGCTCCAATAACTAAATTAGGATTGACCTCTACTCCAATTTTGCATGTTGAGCCACTACACATATCATATTAAGGAGAATATTTTAGAATATATTTTTAAGGGAATAAATTGGCATAAAAACATTGAACTTAATCTAAGTTGTAGTTTGATTTTTGTAAACTCAATTAAAATTAAATTCACGTGTATTTTTTTATAAAAGTTACAAGGGGGGTCCATTGGGGAAAGGTTTCACTTAGAAAATGGGATCGTAATTATCATATAAGGAGTATAGTATGAACCAATGGTACTTGGTACCAAGCTAGTAAAAATGAACATTTAGATCATGTATTTATATTATATTCTTCTATAAATTCATTTGGTGATACCTTCATTGATAAAGCTAAAAAATAGTTTGATTCATGTCATGATTATCATACTTCATTCCATGGTTTGTCATGTGTTTTCATAAATTACTTTAAATTTTAGGACCTAGACCATATATTTTATTCATGATTCTCATTCTTTCACTTCTAGTACGTCCCTTTCTTAGTGGAATACATGGATTTTTAATGTATCATGATCATATACAACTTTTTTATGGAGACCCATATTTAGATAATTTTATACTTTATTATGATTTATCTTTGAGTTATTAAATGTGATACATTATCACACATCTCCTAGAACTAAACAAATACATGTTGTAGAAATTATACTAAGGATGAAAAAATATGATGTCATTTCATGATTATTTCTCATTAAATATGAAGATAATATACCACTAGTTGGTGATACATATTTTGTATACAAATCTAAAATATATGCTTGACATGTTGAAAATAATATTTCACCTCACGTGAACTAATTCATCTCTAGGATTGAACATTTGTATGTTGATATTATACATGGAACAATAAATAAACTACAAATTTTATATGAGTAAAATATTCCATAATCCTTTATCATATGAAATTTTGAAATATCTTTGACTGAGTGGATTGGTGACACCTTATTTTATAAAGATAGTAAAGGTGATCCATTAATTCCTATAAGGACTTTTACTACTAAAAATTATTTACCTATTTTCATGAGGATCAATTACTTGTCAAATCATTCCTAACAAGCTTAACTCTAGTCATGTTTTTATATGGTTTTATTCCCTACTTGATGCTTGTATTTATTTTAGGAGTTAGTTATTTATTTAAAAAAAAAAAAAAATTATTATAGATATCTATCACACAAAATAGGCAAATACCAATTCACTATTATATCGTGGTATTTAAATCTTTAATTTATAACTTGAGTAGAATACATTAAATGTTTTTAAGGCATATACATAAGGAATTCTAATATTACTTTTAATCCAAGGGGAAAAGGTGGGTATTTGCAAGATCATGATAGGCCAAACAATGTAAATTTGGAAAAAATACTAGATGGAAATGTGTCAATATTTGGATGGAAATTTGGATTCTCTCCATAAATTACTTGGGATTATCTTGAATTTAGGCTAAGTTTTAATTCATAATCATTCCAAAAATTTATAAAATCATGTGCATAGTGTTATCCTAAAAAATTTCACAACTTTAATGAAATTATTTTTAAAAATTAATAAAACAAAAAGGATTTGTATAGGAAACTCTCATAAGTCTAATTTACTATTTTTTATTTCAGCTTTAATACTTAATTATTATTTATTTATACGTACAATATGTCTAAATTCTTAATTTATGTGTGTGTATAAGGGTAAAAGCACAAACCTGTATCACACTTTCAACTAACTAAATAGTTCTAAACAAAATAGTTTTGACCTAAACTATTTCGATCGAAATTGTTTTGTCTGAAACTACATGGTCTATGCATGGCACATAGAGTTTTGAGTGAAACCCTTTCACCTGAAACTACAAAATTTGAATTTCTCTCTTTGTCTCTTTAAAATGTGACTCAATTTATATGTATGGTTTCGATAGAAAGGGTTTTGGTCAAAACCCTTTCACTCGAAACTGTCTATGTGGCATCCTTGTTGGTAGCCACCTCATCTTTTTTTTAGAAATTTCTAAAAAATTTCACCTGAACATGATATTTCTTCAGTCAGAATGATTTTTTCAAAAAAATAAAAATACCCTTTTGTAGAGCTTGGAGTCAGGAATCCAAATATTTAAATTTTTTGATATTTTGATTAGTTTTAATATATTTTTATTTTAAGTAATGAAAGTAGGTTGTTAAAATAAAAAATAAGGCTGATTAGAAATTTTTAAAAATATTAAAAAAATTATAAAATATATGGTGCACTAGAGGAGGGAATCCTCTTCAAAAGGGTATAATTTTTTTTTTTAAATGATAAAAAAAAACTAGACTATAGTTGATGTCAAATGAAAACTATCAAATTTTGGTATGTTTGACTTTAAAACATTATTACAAGGAAAATATCCATCAATTTTTTTATTTTTTTCATGCACTAGATATTGAAGTTAACTATTTGGGAAAAAATGTCAAGGCCAAATAAAAATGTTTTCTATTTGTTTCTTGACTTTAACTCAATATCACTTTTTCCTAAATTTTTTAGCAATTCAAATTTTGCTCTTAAATTTATATAAAAAAATATATTAACTTACAATTTTTAAAATTTTTGAAAAATTATAGAAATAAACTTCATCAAGAGTTCTACATTTCATTAGTTTACATCATTTTGAAATTCAAAGCATAAAGACCACTTTTTTGTGGTCAAAGTTGAGAATTTTTATTTGTGTTGGTTGATTCATTTATAAAGTGTAACACAGGTTTGTACTTTTACCCATTATTTAATTTAAACAAAAAGAATTTAGCCAAGAAATAGTCATACATGTAGATTTAACTTAATAATATTTAAACTTTAGGGTTTAGGGTTTAGGACTAAGGATATTTCGAGGATAGTCATTACACGTCTCTTAGGATATTTTGAGGATGAGACCAATTATATATATATATAGTTTAGACTAAGTATATAAGGATCTCCATTGGGGGAGGGTCCTAGATAGGACCTAGGGTTTATCATAGATGCAAGGAAAGTAAGGTACAAAACTCTAGTAGAAAGGAGTGATTAGTTAATTTAGTGGGAGAGAATTTGGCCAAGACATCTAATCATAGATTTAGCTCAATAATATTTATGGTTTAGGATTTAGGATTTAGGGTTTTTACAGTAAATAGGGTTTAGGTTATTGTTTAAGTGTAGGAACATAATGGTTTTAGTAGAGAATTTAGGAATGGTAATGGGATCTATAATAAAAATAAATGAATATATTTAAAACATACCTAAATTAAAAAAAAATTAAGTTTCAATTGAAAGTAATTTGATCGTATTGCTCTCCTAATCTTATCTATAAGATGATTTAATTGAAAAAAATACATAATTTATATAAAATACATACCTTCTCTTTGATCATAATATCTTCGCATCCTTTTTTCACGTAATTTTTGTTCCTTTTCTATTAAATGTGATCTTGCAATCTTATTTTGTCTTGTCCTTTTATTTCCCATCTCCTTCTTTACAAAATATGATCTCGATAATTCCTTTTTCAATTTCACATTTCAAATATAAATCACATGTAAAAAATAACAAAAAATTAATTTTTTCTTTATTTTTTATATTAAAAACACAAAAAATGACTGTATATATATATATATATACATAATTTGAATAAACATTTAATTGCAAAAGGTCAACTAAAAGTAGCCTTCGTTTGAAGGTCGGACACTAATTTCTTTTTAATATTATTGTATAGTCGGACCTTTGTTCAAAGGTCCTTAAATAATATTATTTTGGTTGGCCAAAACTATATTTGTTCAAAGGTACCTTTGAATGAAGGTATTATCTTTGTTTGAAGGACCTTCAAATGAAGGGCCTTAGCAAGACACTTTCAGTGTCTACTTCAAAATTTCTTCAAAAATTCTAATTTTAAATCTCAGGTTGGACCTTTAGATGTAATTAACTTGACAAGATGATTTTCAAGATCGTAGTCCTTAAAATGAGCTTTCCAACTGTCACGACCCATATTTTCTATAAGTAACAATACTATTTTAAGTTCATATTTTATTTTGCTTTATTAAATTAGTTAGTAGTGAATAAAAATGTAAGGAAATAAAAGAATTAATTACAATTATAGATTTCGGCTAGCAAATAAATGATGATGTTTAGTAGTTAAAAAAAAAAAAAAAAATGTTTTATTTGCAAATAAATGATGTTTCATTAAAATGTTACTTTCTTTAATATTTACTGAATAAATATTGTGCAAGAAATAAAACTTTATTATTTTTATTATTATTTTCCAAGATTCAGTTTTTGGAGGAAACTGAAAAGAAAACATTAAAAAGGAAGAAATTCATTAAGGGAAACAACAATTTCGTTTTAAAAATAAAAATTGCTTTATTATTCGGTTACTTTCAGTTTCAAGAGGGAGTTAACGCAATATTCAGGAGAAATCTTTTATTCATTTTGCAACCGTTTTCTAAAAAGGGAGCCCATCTATAGCTATGTTTCGGAGGGGAGGTGGGTGAGTGTTGGTCTGCATTTAATTGCATGTAGGCATTATAATTACGGAGAACTTTGCATAGAAATGGGAAGGTACAAGTGATCTCATTCGCAAGATTGATAGTGATAAAGGAAGCAGTAAATTCAGATATACTTGGATTTTGATAAGGGAACGAAGGAAAAATTAATTGTGGGGGTCTGGGAGGCTTAGCTACCGAGAGTGGGAATTCATAAATGCTGCAGAAGATTAGTTGTCGAGGGAAGGATAGACGTGGCATTCATTGTCATTAGATGGGGAAACTTGGCTGCCACAGGAAGTGGGGAGAGGAGTACAACCTTTGTCCATTAAACGAGTGTCCATGATTAGTAAAAAGCGTGTCAACCAGAGGACACTGCAAGCAGATATTTGGCTCAAAAACAGGGAATGCAATGAGTTGGAGGGGGAATCGCATTATTTTTGGGGAGAGGAGGCAACATACAGGGGGAGGAAAAAGCTGTCATGAACAACATTACAATGATGATAAGGTTATGATATTCGAAGGAGAGAGAGAGAGAGAAAGGAGGTTACAGACAAAACATAGGCAAGTAAATCAGCGCAACTGGTATGAACTCTTTCTTCGATTGCATTGGCTTAAAAAAGTTTCTAAAATATTTTCAACAAATTTGGGTTATGCATACTCTGCAATCATTGCATTTCATGAGAACACATTTCATTGTGGCATTCTGTCAAACAGTAATGTGCCTTGTCTGTATTTCACATTTTGCATACAAGTCTGCCTAGGTACTGTATTAGTGCAAGCTTATTTTGCAGATTGTTTCTTTTAGCATCACCATTTATCTCCATAAGAACATTGTCATTGTTTTAATTGATGAAAATTCTCACCCTATATCCATGTATGATCCTTGGGCACCACAGGTTTAACTGGCATCTTAGTAGTAAGGTTTGGGTTGCCTCCAAGATAGCCATTACGGGCATGAAGGTTTTAAATCATGCACTCCTAAAGATCAGCTATATATGTAATGCAATAAGGGTACTGTCGTGTGAAGTATGTGCAGTCCTCATCCACCAAACTTGCCTAACTACGCACACCTAGAACACAAGCAAAGCTTACAATGTTAGGATGTGTTACAGAGTGCTTCATTAGTCCAAAGATTTTGAGAGCTTCCTTGCAAAGTGCACATTCTGCAATTATTGCTTCCCATTCCATGAGACCGCATTTCTTTCACTCTCTGTTTGGCGCAGGCAAAGAGGGATGCTGGAAAAGGTTGTGAAATTAGGCTTTATACCCACCAATTGCATAATGCATTTTCTTGAAAGTTTCTTAAGCCTTTTCAACATGATCCATCTTGTGCATATCCTGCGTTCATTGCAGTCCACCTGACCACATCTTTTTGAGGCATTTTGTTAAACAGTTCACGTGTCTTTCCCTATGATTCTTCATTTGTTGATAACTGTTGTGGAATTCAGATTTTCACCTGCATATTGCATCTGCTTTCAATAGTCTTTTCAACGCTTCCACTTTATGTATATCCTGCAATATTTATTCTGCCTTCTCCTTTGTAACAGTCGTACCCCTACTATATTTGCGTGCATAAAATGACAATTCCTTGATATGTGGTTCACGTCTCTTAAGATCAATTTCTCTTTTAGCTATCGATTTTATTCTCCTCCACCTCTCATGATGTGGTCTCCTTGTTGCGCAAATGAATGACACCTTCTTGCTATTTTCCCTCTATCGCCAATGCGTCTGTATTCTTATTTTTCCTCTAGCTGCAAACCACACTTTTAAAGTAGACATTCAACATTTGAATAGGAGCTTTCTTAAAATTTAGGATCGTATTTTCTATTGGTATAATTATGAATACACTTTCTACACACTAAAGATGCTCTAATTACGTAATGAAACTCCAGCTTATAATTGCACAATAACATTAATGAATCATATATGTATTATACAATTTGTTCATTGTACAAGAATGATGTTATTCAAATATGTTCATTTTATATATAATTGATATTCAATGGTCAGAGATATTCGATTGTAAATGTTAATTGATTAAATACAATGTGGATATATATATATTTCTATTTTCTTTAAATATTTAATTTGGTTGTTCAAGGTATAATTCTATTAAGTAATCAATTTACTATGTTAATATAAGTGGATGCAAAATTAAATGCTAATGGTAATGGAAATAAAGAAATGGAAATTTTATCGTAATTTATTAATGGCTTTTATATAAATTATGCTATTCGACTAGGTTTCTTTTAGAAAACAAAATGTTTTAGGATAGTTAGTTCTTATAATAATTTGAGTGATTATTATTATTATTTTTAAGAGGATTATTTAATTAAGAGAATAAATTAAATTAAGTTTAAGAGTGAATATTGACTATATTTATTGAAAAAGAATGAATCTGCCAATGACAATTAAATGTTTTATATTAATTATTTTACATTAGATAATGGAATTAGGATTCTTGAATTGCAAGAGGAAATTTTCTTCTTAATGGTGAATTATCCTTGGAGTGTGTTGCATCCTTATCCAGGTCTTCAATCCCCGGCTTCACCTAAGTGGGTGGTAGCCGTCTGAGAAACTGTCTGGGTAATGGACCCTAGAAAGGGTTGCATACCCACTTTTATAGTACGTTATTTGTATGGAATGCATGATACCTTGAGTAGAGGATTGAACTTTAATATGGATCAGTGTTATGGTGTTGTGAGTATGAATGAAGTTGACTCGTCCATTGAAACCTAATGGTTATACCCTATGTGGGTTAGTCAAATGAGTTGGAGAAACTCAAGTTGTCGAACTACGGTGCCTCTGCGAAATATATACGTAGGCAAGGCCATCAAACGATGAGCCCCCGAGGCATTAGGTCGGGCCCCTAGGACTGTCCTTCTGAGTCTTGTATATGACTTGTCATATTGTAAGCTACCATTGATTTATATAGCTTGTCTTAAGTAATCATGTACTAACTACCTTGATCATATGTGTGTGCCATTTCATGTAAACCTTGTAAGTATAGGAATTGAGAATGAGGAAAATACGACATGATGGAATGTAGGACGTATGTTAAGCCAACCCATAGTAAGTAGACTCTATTACTAAAATTGTAAAACATTTATATTCTTGCAATTTCTTTAATTTGCATTACTGCATTTAAATTTACATGTTTTGATGAAATGATAATTCAAGTGTAAGCTTGAATGGCCAAATCTAATGAAGACACCACCTTGTTTCAATATACTTTGATTCATTGATGTATTTTAATTATTTAATTATTTATTTTCATTTGATTATAATGATGAAAGCAATTTCAGGAATTTAAGGATATGATTAGAACATGCATCTTTCCAGTCGTTACATTTGGTAGAACATGCATCTTTCCAGTCGTTACACCAACCAGTATAATTTTAATATATTTTCATTTAATTATATATTCATTTTCTAATTTTATTGAACATAGGTCCTCAAAATGAGCCTTGGTATGGCTTAGGACTACTTGGGATATGGTAGATTTGATCAATGGCTTATGTAGACTTCAATATTTTAGCAAAAAAAAAATGTTTTTGATTAATATTGGCTGGACTATGATTACGATGATGAATGTTGGCTTGCGTGCCACATTGGTTGTTTTTTGGTGCTTGTTGGTGGTGTTGTTTCCCACCTTGTTTCGGTTCCTTTTTGTTTTTTGGTTGTAACCATGGGATCAAGGCCCTTCCCTGCTTAACTAATAAAAAACATAGGTTTTCACTAAACATCAAGTTATTTGTTTTACACATGTGGAAAATAGTAAAATACCAGAAAAAAATCCAAAAAATATCTATGCACTAAGTATTGATGTCCTTGTTTCGCCAAAAACAATTAAATTTCAATATTACACAACAAGTTATGCATGATGACATGCACCTTAGTCCAAATTATAATTACCCTGACTTCAAAAATTATTTTAAAAAATATGTAATAAAAAATTATGAATTAATATCCACACACTAGATATTGATGTTACAAATCAATATTTTAAAAATTAAAATTTTATCTTTTCTTAAAAAAAATTGTGTTACATCATAAATGTTGCTTTTTTAAAATGTTGTTTACTATAAAAAACTAGTTATTAGAAGTTACATAGAAAGATTCACAATTTATTTCAAAAAAAATAAAAATATATAAATTTAGAATCTATACACAAATCGCCGCAAATCACTAATTTGCATCATCTTCAAATTTTTAACGGTTTAGCTACTATATGTCTCAAAAAGTGAAGATTTAGTTAGAAATATTGATATCAATGTCCTACTTTGGCCAAAAAGTGGGAGTCATTATTGTGGGATTATCCCAGGCTTGAGTCAATACCCTTGAAAGATTAGCTTTATGACCTTGGCCAAATGTTGTTAGACATCAAGCACACATGTAATGACCTAGATAGGAATTTTGTTGCAAATGTGTTCTCCTTGGTGCTTGAATAGAAGTGATACTAAATATGAATTCTCATTATAATGTGAATATTACTTGATGTCCAAGAATGTGTTCTAATGAATAAAATGAATGTCTTTAAATACCAAGATATAATAAATAGTTGGATAAATGTGTACCAAGTTGGATCTCGACAACTAATAAAAAAGGGAAAGAGTTGGTAATTTGAATTTTATAAATATGAATTAGGGGTTAGTTTCATGTTGTGCAAAATACGTAAAAGTGAAAGTAAATCAAGATGGATAAAAATTGAAAAAAGAACCAAACTCAATACAAAAGTCTACCTCTTATAATTATACTAAGACACTCCTCAAATTTATATATTAAAATATTTCATTGATTTCTAACTTAATATGGTCTTTGACTAAAGTATCTGTTTACCAGATGCACTACAATTTATAGGGGAGCTACCCGATTCTTATAATTTTTATGTTAAGAGGTGCAACCCTACAATGGCAGCACATGCCTATAAGACGCCAACACAATCTGTGAAAGAAAAACAAAAAAAAAGACATTTAACAATATTTATTTATTTAAAAAATTAAAAAGTAACACAATAATTATTTTAAAAAATCCACAACTGTGAACCGCAATCTTATCCTTATCAAAAACAAAAGAAAACAAAAAGGCAAAGAGAGTTAATAATATATATTTATTTTAAAAAAATCAAAAAGCACCAGACATATTAGAAATAAATCAATTTTAGATAGTTCTCTCGAATTAAGAATTTGGATAATAATATTTATTTATTTAAAAAAATAAAAAAAGAAAGAGAGTTATTATTAATACAATATTGATAATAATATAATATTGAATTTAACTCTAATCCCAACTACAAAATTAAATAGGTAACATTAATCCCTAATAGTATTTCAATTTTTTTAAGAAATAAATAAAATAGGTCTCCAAAATGATATATCTCACCGTATATTATATGGATTAATATTTAAGATATATATACTAGTTTATTTTAAACTATAATATCGCATTTTCTTTTTAACTAATAATTTTAATATATATTAAAACTTTAAGTGAAAAAACACAAAATTATTGACAGTGGTGTATTTAAATGATTATGAAGGTATCTAATTGATGTGAATGCTCCATTTGTAGTGCTCATAGGCAAGCCCCACATAAAACAAACAACAACACTCCACACTATCAAATTATATAAGATTTAAATTGATTTGAACAAGTAAAATATAATTATATGGAATAATTGCTATTTATATAATGAATGTTTGAAGAAGTTACAAGTCATCCTTAATATTATAATTATTAGAATAACATCCATAGAGTTTCTATTTTTTATCTTCAATTATGCCTAAAAAAATAAATTATTGTCCAATTTTTCTCATCTACACGTTTTTGGGATTATCTGTTTTTTCTTTGAAGTTACGGTTAAATCTTATAGAGTATAAGATAATTTAATATTTATTAAAAACATATTTTATAAAAAATAAATAAAACGGCATATATTTTTGCATTCAAAAATGTTATATAATGGTATCAATAAAAATAACGTAAACAAAATATAAACAATCTATATTTAAAAAACAAATTATTATATAATTATTTAATAAATATAATAAAACTTTTTTTTTATAATTTTAAAGTATAATAAAATAATTAGTAAATAAATAAAATAATTATAAAATAATTTTTAAGTAAGATTTTTTTTAAATAAATCAAAGTAATTCAAAATTGATATATATAATGTTTTATATATAAACTTACAAATATAGATAATCTTTTATAGATATATAAATTTAGATATTTATAGGAAAAAATGATAGATGAATTAAAAGATGCTCTATATTTTAAAAATCTATAAATTAAAATAATTATTAAATATTTAAAGCAAATTTACATTATTATATCTCATATCAATATATAATATAAAAACCTCTATATTATAGATAAAAATTCTCCTTTATATAGAGTTTTATATTTTTTATTATAATTTCATATTTATATATATATCAAAAAAAAAATGTGTGGGGGTTGACCTCGCAGTGCAACAGTTGAATTGTCTAAGGTTTGAATCCCACAGTGAATACTGGGAATTCTGTAGGGGAGAAAATGACAGTCAAAAGCTAAAAAAAATAAAAATAGAAGTGTGTGTATAGTAAATAATTTAATTTTGTATTATTATAATATTTCACATTATGTTATACAATAATATTATTTTTTAAATAAACTATATGAAAACTTGGTGGATGAAATTAAAGGATATTTTATTTTTAGAAAATATTTTAAAATAATTCTTAAATAATTAAAATATTATATTATGTATAAATTTGTGTAATAAGATATAGTGAATATCTTCCACATATTTTAGATAGAGTTTTCTATAAGTATGGTAGTTTATAATACATTATTTAAAAATAAAATATCAATATTTATTTATTTTTATTAAAAATATTCAAACACAACTAATATATTTAATTAAATAAAATAATTTTTAAATAAATAAATATTAATATTTTATTTTTAAATAATATTTTAGACTAGCATATGTATTTTAAAAAATATCTATCTAATATAAATGTATTGTTCTTTTATTTCCATAAAAATAATAATAATTTGATTGAAATGATGTTTAAAAAATTATTATTTTTATAAGTAGAGTTTTAATTTAATTTATATAAAAATATTTTTGATAAAATAGACAACTTAAAGACGTACTCAAACACAAAAAGCCTCAATGATAGAGAGTTAAATAAAATAGAAACCAAGGTCAAAGGTCATACAAACCAGTGATAGCAAACTAAAATATAAAACATTTTTTTAATTAAAATATGAAACATAGAAGAACATCCTACTTATGAAGATTTTCCCAGTCCTCCATAAGGAACTTAAAAACATGTTTATGTATCTTGTGTTGGGTTATGTGGTCTTCTCATGCTTTTTTATCTCTTCTTGCAAGACTAAACCAAGAGTGACAGTCGAGTGATGAATGACTTTTAGGGTAAAGCAAGAAAGGCCATTAAGTTTCCTCTCTTGGTTTTCCACCCTAGTCGACAATGTTGTGAAATCTTAGATCATCTTCTAACAATTGGGGCAGTTGTCTTCATTGTGATCTTTAGTAGGGGTAGAGTCCTCCATATCCTAAAGCATGGCATTAAATTTTGGAAACAAGCTCAAGCATTCAATATCCTCCTTAGTTTACTCAACATTATCTTCTTTATTGCTACCATCCTCATCCTTAACCTATTCAAACTCATCACTAGATATCTCATCCACTATTATGTTGGGAACCTATTTACCTACCAATTTATGAGATCTCTAAACACTAGGGTTAGTGTGGTTTGCATCTTCAATTGAGTCAAGTTCTCTTTTTCTCCCTTCCTTGTCCATATTCTTATTGTTATCTTCTTCCTCATCATCCTCAAAAGTAGCCTCTTCCACAAAGAAGTCAATCGTGGGTTTCTTTTTCTTTTTACTAGGAGATTCTTTTAAATTTGTATTAATCCTCTTACTAAGACCTTTGGGGTGTGTTTTAGCTCACGCAAACTAGTAGTAACTATTTTGTGGCTTAGAGTTTTTGATCATTTTGAAAACTTGGGTTGTAGGTTTGGGGACTTTAATTTCAATCTAGGAGTGGCATTCTTCACAGGAGAAATCAACTTCCTTTTGAAAGAGGCTTGACAAGCTCTTCAACATGAGGTTTTGAGGGGTTCCCAAAGGTGAGGAAAAAGAAGGGGTTCTTCAACCAAGTAGGCCTTGATGGGCTTGGCAGGGCATAGGGATAGATGAAAATAATAAAGTCTGAGAATGAGTCCCTAGTGGAGCAGAATGGACTATTTGTCAAGGTTTTTTGTTATCATTTCAATGGCTTCTTTCATAGAAATCTCAAGCGAGGATGGAAAATAGAAAGGGAAGCTAATTAAAACCTTGTTTATAAAGTGGTTTAAAAGGGGGATATGATAGAAATAGTAATATTTAAAGAAACCCTCCATAGTAATATTTCAACAGAATGAAGCATGCATTGTCCCATGGGTTGGGGAGCTTTTCTCAATCATAACACATATGCAGCTTGAGAGGGGTTTCACCATATTTCAAGAGCAGGTTCATATTCTCCAAATCTTATACTTTCCTATGTCTTTTCAATTTTTTACCTTTGTAAGATAATCTTGTATCTTGTGTTATTACATCCTCGTTAACTTCAAAATATATACCACCCATTTTGACATGTCTCTTGTTCCAAGAACTAGCAAATTGAATAGAAAGGTTTTTATCATGTCTACTCAGACTCTCCATAAGCAACACTAAACCTCCTTCAACATAGATGTGTTAGAGAAGAGTGTCATTATAAATTTCCTCATAGGTGCTAATTAAGCTTCATCCTCACACACTCTCCTCCCATGATTTGGTAAAAATAAGGTTGGTGGCACTGAAGAATATTTCCACTGCAATGCTTTAGGAAAGAAAGACTGGAGTGACTTTTGGAAGTGAGAAGGAGGTTTCTAGAAATGGTCTTCAATATCACAAAAAAGATGAAGTATGGAGCATTAATGGATAATCATGTCCGATATAGGGGAATCCTCAAGTAAGAAAATCTATCAAAATATTTTCCAAATTCATTCTTTTAACATTATTTTTAGGCCATATGGGGGGCCCTAGGAAGTGGATAAAACCTTGGAGTTGTGATACCTAAAGTAGAATGAAGAATTGCAGGATTTGTTTAATAGGGCAAGATTCACTCCCTTTTTCGAATCTATGCAGGGATACAATGAAGCTCTTAGCTATAAGTTTTAAAATGCATGGGGTGAAGGAAAAGTCTTAACTTGGTGGGTTACACTTTGTTGTTACAACTAAGATGATTGCTCAAGTCATGGGTCTGAAATATGAAGGCAAAAAGATCACCAATAAGAGCTCTAGAAACTATCAAGCTTTCATCAACAAGTTCTTTGAGGCCAAAGAGAAACCCAAAAGATTCCACAATGGGTACTCAAGATCTAAAATTTTGACTCCCTGTCATAATATAATTCTAGTTATTATAAAATATTTCACTCTTGAAGGGCATTTTATATCTATTCACGGATATCATTTCCATATCTTAGACCATGTTTGTCATCTTGAGAAGATTAACCTCCCCTTCTTTATGTTCTCTTCTCTTCAACAAAGTACGGAAAATGGTGCTAATCCCCCCTTACACCAAGGGATTATTAGGGCTATTTACGAATACGCCTTAGCTACTACTCCACAAAGAAACCTTGTTGTCAAACTCCTTGAGAATACCTCGACCCTTAAGAGCTCTATTCGGATAGAGTTAATTGATAGTAAGCCCCATTCCCCTAAGAGATTTTCTAAGCCAAAAAAGAATAAAAAACCCTTCTCCTCCCATTGTTGAACATTCCTTGGAGGATCTCTTAAAAATCACCCCTGAAAAATGAAAATCCTCCCCCCCTTTCCCCTAGTCTAGCTAAATGTAGGAAGGTGGAGCCTAAAGAAACAAAATAGAAAAATCCAACTATAACCATTTTTTATGATAAGGATGCAGTCCTGATTGTGGTTCAACCTCTTGTAGAGTTAGAAGGTCAGTCAGACTTGCAAAATCTACCTCCAAGGGGAAGGAAGAAGACAAAAAAGGAAAAAAGATGACTGAGGGGGAAGATCTAGACTCTTTTGAAGAAGAGTATGTTCCTGGTAGCCTGGGAGAGACTAAGATATTGAAGGAAGAGGATGTTTCAGACTATGAAGAGAAGGAGAAGGAGAGTCAAGAAGAAAAAGAGGAAAACATTGAGATGGAAGGAGACAATGAGGATTGTGTGGGAAAAGAGCTTTAAGGGGATGATGAGGTGGAGATTAACAATGTTATCCCTATAGCTATGGAAGAGTAGGATAATACTATTCTACACCCTTAAATGTAGGAAGTTCTAAGGATGGGGATTACAATAACTTAAAATCTAAAATTGAAGCTCTCAATGGGTGATCCTACAATAGTGGGTTACACTTTTTGGCCAAACTTGACATTGAACTGAACTTTTTTAACTAAATCTTCACTTTCGTACACCTATAGTTGCTAAACCATGAGAAATTTGAATATGATGCAAACTAGTGATTTGTGGCATTTTGTCTGCAGATTTTATATATATATATATATATTGGAATCAAATTGCATTTATTTTTCCATCTTCAAAAACTAGTTTTTAACAATAAACACCATTTTTAAAGAGTGATGTTCACCATATAACACAAATTTTTTATATGAAGGATAAAATTCTAATTTATTTGAATTTAGATTTGTAACTACGATATATAGCACCTTCATTTGGTTTCATAGAGTTATATTAATTTGTTTTTTTTTAATTAAGTTTTGAAGTCAAACCAATTACAATTTAGACATAGGTGGACTGTATAACACATAACTTTTTTTGTATGTATTGAAATTCAAAAAAAAAATCGGATCAAGGACATCAATACCAAGTACCTAGATATTTTTCAGATTTTTTTTTGATAATCCACTATTTTTCCCTATTTGCAAAACAAAGAGCTTTATTTTTTAGTGAAAAGCCTATGTTCTATTAAACTAAAAAAATACATAATAAAACCAAAATATATTAAAATTATACTTGATGGAGAGCTCATTTTGAGGACAATAATCCTTCATTTGGGTTTGTCAAGTTGATTCCATTTCCATCCTCAACCTGAGCTTCGAAACCCAGAATTTTGATAAAATTGCAGATGGAGAGGGGAAAAGGCAAAAAAGGGGTTCTAGTGAACCCCCTAAAATTAACATTAAAAAAACCATTTTTAATTCAAAAAAAGGTTGACATGGGGTCTAACCCCTTCTAAAAATAACATTAAAAACCATTTTTATTCAAAAAATGGTACATGGGGTTCGAGCAAACCCTCCTTAAACCCACCCTGTCCAAAAAAAAATTTGAGTGCCCAAGTAATTTTTGTTTGTCAATGCAATTGTAACCCACTTGTGTTAGATCACCTAGCGTCATGATGGAACAATTTGAAAGACATATCAAAGAGGCTAATATTTCCAAGATGCTCTAGGTCATGGAAGGTTCCATAAAAAACATATGTATGGTGGTGGATGGAATAATGAAGAGAGCATTGATGGGAACTATCTTGAGACAAGGTAAAATTTAGAAACAATAGAAGAAAAAGGCTCGCAGGAATGAAGCCAACATGTCCAAGAATAGGAAGCTCAAGGAAAGTTGGTTTGATGTCGTGGAGGACCTCTAAGAGAACTAGAATCTTATTAAAGATTCCTAATTTGTTTCATTTTCATGATAGGGCTTTTAATATGTTTATTTGGCATTAGTTCCTTTTTGTTTGGTCTAAAACTATGTTGTTATTGACATAGACTAGTTCTATATGTTAGTTTATTTAGTTTCTAGTAATACTCTGCTTAGTATTAAGACTGTGCTTAATAGTTGGTGGTTATGGTATTTTTTGTCTAACATGTTTTTGATTTGGATAAGTGGAATGTTAATCTTGTGACTAATCTTATTACTATTTTGTAGTATCTTGGTTTATTGATGTTGTTGTTTTAGCTTTGATGTCTCTGACTGGTTTTTGTGTTCTCCAATCTATTTTGTTGAGTCCTACGGCTCAATTGTTCTTCTTTTGTATAGAATCAGGGCCCTAACCCTGCTTACCTAGTCAAAAACATTATTTTTAGGCTAGATAATAAACTCCCTCATGTCAAAGGTCTTATTCCATTGATTGAAGGGGTTCAAGAACGTTTTTGAAATGGTATAAGTCATCTTGGTTGGCAGGTTCCTTATCATGGGAAATCTTTCATTTTTAAGTCCCCAACCATGATAAATGGCTCATGAATTTGGCCTTCACTTTTTATCATTCCCACTTAAAATTGTCATCAACATAACATATGAATTAAGAATAATCAAAATCCAAGAGAAATTATGCTCATGGGGGTTATGGGTTGTCCTCAAAACCCATCTGACCATACTCATGCGATCATTATTCCAAACACTCGAAGCCCTTCTTTTCATACTTCTATCAATGTCCCAAAAGTCCCAATAATTGAAAGGAAAATCATTAGGCAGGGAGTTTTTACCAAGAATTTATATAAAAATGTTAATAATAATATTTTGAATATAAGTTTGAGTAATAACTTGGAAAAATTGTATTGTTTATTTCTTTTGATTATTAACTATTTTTTAATTATTTAAATTTTCTATAAGATAATTCAGATGAAATTATTTATTAAATTATTTTATCATACAAATTAAATTTATTAATTTTATAAAATGTTTATAACTTGGACCTAGTGAGGTGAGATTAGTTATACAAAATGGTGATGATATGGCAACTAATTCTTACAAAGTATGGTGTGGTTAGATCAATAATTGTTTCATGAGTGCTCATCTTTATTTATGTGCAAAATATGATTTTGGCTATTAGTGATTCAACTATATTAGATATCAGGTGCTCAACAGTCTTGGTTTTAGCTATGGATCTTGTTTTGTTTATTATTTTAATGACACCCTCCTCAATGCCATAGTGTGGTAAGTGATGCGCACTTGAGGTTTCTACTAAGGTTAAAAAAAGGGTTTTACTAGTTTAACGAGCATAAGAGAATAATAGCCTCATATCTCTAATTAGGGAATAATCAATGAATTTGTTACATATCTAGAATGGGAAATAAAAATATAGAGTTGAGAATTTGGGTTCTTATAACTTTGGATCTAACCAAAGAGGTTTAAAGGGAAATGTTTGTGGGGATTCCTATGGCCATGCCCAATCTATTGTTGGATTCTAATCACAATCATGGAAGGTGAAAGGAATTTGATATGGTGTAGGAATTAATTTGTGCTTCTATGTTATCAACAATGACTAGATGATCTACCTCTTTTATAGTCATATCGAAGATGCTTTGCTCCAAGGTGAGGCTTATTTCAACTATACTCTAGATTACCTTCATGTTGTTAAGTAGTGCCAAGTATATATGCAACAAGTTATTGAGGAAATTACCAAGAGCCTTAAGGTATCTCTACCCACCAATGTTATTCTTGTTTTTTTTCTAATTGTTGTAATGATGAGGAATTTGATGACTTTATCAAGGTTCCTTCACATCATAAGTCAAAATTATGGGGTTTCAGTGAGACTAAGGTAATTTTCCTTGTCAAGCCTATTTTTTATTATAAACTTTGTATTAATACACTCATAACTAGTAAATGGGGTGGTAATTTTCCTCTACTTCCAATATATAATGAGGGTTAGTATTGATTTTGGTATGTTATTTGTTCTCTCTAAGTTGGGGTATATATGACTCTAATCTTTAGCTGGGTTGTTTTCATTTTTGTGGATATCACAATTTGGTAGTTATGGATATATACAATTGCATTTTACATATGCCTCAATTATACTTGTATCTATTGCTTTTATTATAGCATTTTTACGTTATTTATGGTATTACCTCCCACAACTCTAATCTATTTGATTTCTCATTAACTATTACGATTTGTTCTTTCTGTTAGATATTCAATGAAATGAAAGAATTATCCAATAACTTCCACAAAATAAGTAGGCACATAAAATAACAAAAATTATCATTAAAATATCCAAGACATGTATAATGAACTTGTATATGTAGGACAAGAAGGAAGAATGAAGGTGAGAGTGGACCACTAACTATATCTTAAATAAGTGTGACACATGTAAAACACTTGGGACAAGTGAAAGGATATCCATCATGTTCCTATGCAATGAGACAACAAAATCTCTAAGAAAGCTTAAGCTAGTGTGAATAGGTCTACTAGGTATTTCATAAATATAAACTAGATAGATAATGTCTATTTTTCACACTATCACTCCCTCTTAATGATACTTAGGGAGAAATACAATCATTAGAAAATGACTCCCAACAACAAGACTTGATGTGATAATTATATACAAATAAAATTTTCTCATAAATAGAGTAAAGGAGAAAACCATGCAAGAAAAAAACTCTCCTAAAAAGAGAACTAAATATAAAGGAAAGAGGAATCAATATTTCCAAAGCATAACTTCCTTCACCCCAAGCATATGTTGCAACTAAATATAGTGAGGAAATGCTAAAGGTTTAATAAATATTTCCACAACTTGCTCTTGATTAGATAAATTCTCTAAGGAGAGAACACTATCATGGATAATTTTTCGAATGAAATGTATGTGTATCTTGATGTGCTTCATCCTCTAATGCTCCACTAAGTTGAATGAAATATGAATGGCACCTTTGTTATCACATTAAAGAATAGAAGGATTATCAGGTGGAAGACCAAACTCTATCATAATTTATCACAACCATAGAACCTCTTGGCTAACAAGTATTGCACATCGATACTCAACCTCAATAGAAGATAATGCAATACTAGTTTTCTTTTTGCAAGACTATACAACTGGACCAAAACTAAAGAAAAAAATAAACCTAGAAGTAGGCTTCCACAATTTAAGATCACCTATCCAATTTGAGTCAATGAAGCCTACTATATTTGAATCTCCTAGTGTGTACTAATGTAAAGTACATATCTCAAATAAAATAAAAAATAAAAAATAAAACATTATTAGCAAGAAATGTTCTTATTTACAGTAAATCAAGAGGATTATCCTCATTACATGTCAAATCATCATTTGACTTTACATTCTTACATAGGACACAAATAAAAAGAATATTGAGATACAATGATTGACTTGTGCAGCCCATCACCAATCAAGTCATAAAGATAATGTAGTGTAGAAAATTGTATACCTTTACAATTTCACACTATGTTTGGGTCCCTTAATTTATTGGACTTAATTAAGCCTCTAATTTGCCAAATTATGCATTCCAAAGCCTTATTCTTACCATTTTCTAAAAGGGGAACGAACATTAAATAAATGCATTTAATAATTAAATTACCTTGGATCATGTGTGTCCTAGAAGTATAGGCCAAGACCCATTTTCCCATCGGCGAATGGGTCCCCTTTATAAGCCAGGACCTAAATTAAAATATGTTTTTGGTAGCATTTTAATTATCAAAATTCAAATTGTAAGTGTTGGCTTTTGGAATCTATTTTTTGGGAAATTGGAAAAAAGCCTATAAATACCTAGTTATTTTACCATTTTAAATGGAACAAGATCTAACAAGACTTAAGAAGCAACTTCAAGAGAAAATATCATTGTCAAGAGAATTCAAGAGTAGCATTATTAGTTACTTGTATTAGCAACCAAGATCCTAATATCATGTCAAAGTTTATGTGTGTTCATGTTGTCTTGTGAAGATTAACAAGTGTTGTAGGTCTTCATGCATTCAAGCATTCAAGCAAATCAAGCAAGCTCCAATTCCATTGAAGTGATGTGTATGACTTCAGTCCTTCAAGGAAGCTATTGAAGGGTGGTGAGTTGCAAAAAAAAACTCATTCATCATTTCCTTGCTTTCCATTAAGGTTTTCATCATTGACAATGCCATTGTAAAAGTGGGAACACTATTCACGGGGTTTGACTGAGGCAAGCCCCTATATGGCACAAAAAAATTTCCCTCTTTGTGCATGTGTAGGTTAGAGGTTGTAGAAGGATTGAAGAGATCTTGAAAAGAAATTTTGCATTGTTGCATTTGTTTTCACCATTCTTGTCAACCTACAGAAACTAAGTTACAAAATTCATTTTTGACATTCCGACTAATTTGCAAGTGGAAAACAACATCTAAGATCTAGCACTAGAGGACTGTAAAAAGTATTTTTTTAAGCCTAATCAAAGACCCATTTTCCTAGGCGTGAATTAGTCCTTTTGCACATACCAGAATCAACTTTTGGTGACAAGTACATGCCCTTTGATATCTCCCAGATCAGCCTCAAACTATTGTTTATGTCTATCAATTGTTGAGATCTTACATTTTATGTATTAGGGCATATAGGATCATTATTTTAATCATTATAAAATATTTCCAATCCATTCTAATCCCCCATTAGATGTAGATTTAGGTCTTATTGGCTCACCATTAGGTTTGAAAGCCAATATTTTCACCTTGTGATCTACATCCCTAATGAAATTTGGAAAAGGACACCCTTACATCCTAGGTTCTTTACATTTAGGACCTAGGATCCCTTTTTCTTTATTTCATTTTGGTGAACCTGGCATGTTAGCACTATAAAAATTTTGAAATTGCAAGTTTTTCAAACCCTAGATCTAGGTTTTGTCTTGCATTGCTTTACATCTTTCATTTAGGATTTCATCTTTGCATTGTAAAAATTTATAAAATAATTCAAAAAATTGCATTCAATATTGCATCATAGGTTGCACTAGGGTTTGTTTCAATCATATTTAGATCAGATTTGTATTCATATTGCATTCATTAAATGGTAAAAATCTGAAATTATTCATTGTATGTAAAATTGCATCTTTTATTTTAGCTCAAAAATAAGTACAAAAAATATTTGCATAATTTTGTTTCAAATTTGCATCAAATCGCTCTTTTCAAAAAAAATCATCTTCAAATTAGTTAAGTATTGCATATTAGATCTAAAAATTGCATTCCATATTTCCCTTTATTGTTGCATATTTGCATTTAGATCACATTTCACTTTAATTGGAAAACATTGCATTGTTTGATTCCTAAATTGCATCAAAATCATCATTTTCAAGTTGTGTCATCTTAAAATCAATCAATCATCGCATTTTAGATCTAAAATTTGCGTTAAAAATTGTTAAAATATTTTCACCTTTGTTTCACACTTGCATCGGGATTACCTAGTCCTATATTGAGCAAAAAACTAGAAAAACAATTATTGATTAACCTGTTTGCAAATAGAGAAAGAAACATTAAACAACAAAAACTTCAAGTTTTCAGTTTTCAAAACCCTATATAAAGATACATTCACCCTTGGGTGACCCTGTCCTTGTACAGGTGTCTTAGAAAAAAATTGTACAACCTTTTTTCTTTGTATTATCATTCCATTTCTGCTTGTAATTGTTTGATTTGCAATTATGGAAAAATGTTATTGCATATGCAAAAAAGGTATCATTTTGCTTGATTTGTTATAAATTTGAAAAAAATGTTGCATTTTAGTATTGAAAATCATCATATCTATAGGAAAATTATTTATATTTTATGAAGCATTGCATAATTTGGGCATAATAGCTCTCATTTTTCAATTCAAAACCTTAGTTTGTTATAGCACATTGCAAAATCCATAAGGCAAGTAGACACATGTTCCTTTTCAAACATATGGTTTTCATATGGTATCACATAGTTTGTATGATTGTAATATCCCTACTTATGAGTATAATCTAAGGAAAATAAATGAAATCATTGACAAGCATGTTAGTTTCCCTCCTAATGTCTCTTCCATTTGTGAGAATGTAATAGTGCAAGAGAATGCAATCATGGATAATCATGATAATCAAAACTATTCTTCTCTCGATGCCTCTCCTCCTTGCAAAGAAGGTACCTTGGTGTTAGAAGACCCAATCATTGAGTGTTATGAGAATATTGTTTGTACCTCTTCTAATACTTCTACCATTTGGGAAGATATTATGGCACAAGAAGATGAAATCATTGACACACTCCTTAATATCACTTTGTCTTGTCTTCATTCATCCCCCAATATCTCCCATTTGTGAGGATGTTTTGATACAAGAGAATGCAATCATTGACAATCATGACAATCATAGTTGTTCTTCTCCCAATACCTCTCATATTTGTGATGAAGGTATATTAGTGTTAAAGATACAATCCTTGAGTTTCATGAGAATCTTGTTTGTCTCTTTCCCCCTACCTCTCCTACTTAGGAAGATATTGTTGGGCATAAAGATGACAAGATGGATTTCTTATATGAAAATGTAAGGTCACCTTAGGTTCCCCCTCAATAAAATATCATCAATAAGAAGTCAAATACCCTGAGGTTATGAATGCACAATTGGCCATGTTATATCTCCCTTGATTATTGGACCTCCTAAGTCACCTTCTAAGTGAATTCTTATTATAGGACCTCCTAAACCTTGTGGCCATATCCTAAGTTTTGAAAAACAACTTACTAGTAATCATATGTCATGGATACCAAATTATCATACAGTAGCTCACACATATAACACTAGAAACAATAAGCAACCAAGACAAACTCCAACATCCATTCCATTGCCTCAAGCATATCTCCCACCTGCACCTAACATCCTGCAACGTAGTGGTAAATAATTTGATCTTATTGAGCAACTTCGTAACACTCATGCTAAGATCTTCTTTTGGGATTTGATCCAATCATCACCGACTTACCATAGTATGCTTAAAATTTACTTGCAAAATTTTTTCATCCCTCCTAGTGCACAATCAAATGATGTGGAAGCTTTAATCGATAAAATGAATTCACCCAATTTGGACATTGTCTTTCATCAAAGTGAATTACCTCCTTTGAAAACACAAAAAAAAATGATCCTTTGATGATAGTGGCTATCGTTAACAAGTTTGGGATTAGGTGTACTCTCATTGATAATGGTTTGATGCTCAATATTTGTAGTGTAAGTCTTTTTGATAAAATAGGAGTAGACAAGACTAAAATTCAATCAGACTCTTTGTTTATCTATGGTTTTGATAATGTGGGAAAGCAATTGCTTGGTGTGATAACATTGTCTGTAAATGTTGGTAAGGTTATATTACACACTCCTATCCATGGCATGCCTCATGATCTTTCACATAATATTCTCTTGGGTAGACCATGGATTCATGAAATGAATGCAGTCCCTTCAACACTACAATATATGCTAAAATATGTTTACAACAATAAGGTTTACACGATAAAAGATGATCCAAAATCTAAGAATTGTTTACAAATTGAAATAGGAATGAAGAACCCTCTTAGAACATTGACACCAACTACAAAAGTGGAACCTTTACAATTTGAGGATAAGGATAAGTGTCTTTCATTAATGACTAAGTTGTTAGATGATGAATGGGATTCATTATATTTTACACCTACATTCATGGGAGAATACAATATTAGACACAAATAAGAAAAAGATAAAGAAGCGGTAATGGTATCAACACAATCTATCACTGAGCCATCAAAAACATCTCATTCCACAACTTTTAGCAAAAAAGAGGAAAACACAAGTTATACATCCACTTATGATGAAGATGATCATGACAAACCACCTTCCTCAAAAGAAATGAAAGCACTTTATGGAAGAGGTTATGAACTTTTGAAACAATTTGGCTATAATGAAAAAGGGTGTGGGATAAGAGAACAAGGTATGTGTGTCCCTCTAGAGCCTAACACACAAGAAATAACAAGAGGTCTTGGTTGTTGTCTTTCAATTAATAAATAGTATTAGTTGTTGCTATGTGCCATGTGGTAGTTTTAGTATCATAACATATTCACTACCATGCATGGAGGTATAAACTTGGCTTTATACAATCATATTTTATTTTACAAGGAGCAGCATATCACCATCCTTTTTGGGCTCACCTTTTTCCCTACACTTGGGGGGCAAGGGGATAGGTAGCCTTGTCTTAGATGTATTTTTTATTGAGATCCCTATCTATCTCCTTAAAATGTTAGTGTAGCAAGTACACTAACATTTTAAGGGGAGGCATATAGTCGTACCTTGATTATTGTTTGCATGTTCCCTTCTTAGTGATGATGGCATACATCTCCTAGGAAGTGTGACCATATTAATCAAAGTGTGGATTTCTTGATCTACGTGAAGTATCACTTTTGTGGTAATGTTAGGCTTAATGTCTCATAAGAGTGTGACCCTTCTTGGCATATGATATTCCTCTTGGTGGTAATGTTATGGTTTACATTCCCTAAGGTGTGAATCTTTTATTCCTCAACTAGTCCTCTCTTGATGGTGGTGTCAAGTGTGATGTTCCCTAAGGTGTGACCTTCCATGCATTAAGTAAAATTCCTTTGATTATCTTGATTTTTTACCTTTTTGCATTTAAACCTTGTCATAATCATGACCACTGAGCATAATACAATTTTTTTTCTAGTGGTGCCATGTTATTTTATCCCATGAGTGTCTAGCATAATGTAGCTTGCTAGCCTTGTGAAACAATTTTATTCCATGAATGTCTAGCATAATGCAGCTTGCTAGCCTTGTGAAGCAATTTTATTCTATGAGTGTCTAGCATAATGTAGCTTGCTAGCCTTGTGAAGCAATTTTATTCCACGAGTGTCAAGCATAATACAACTTGCTAGCCTTGTGAAGCAATTTTATTCCATGAGTGTCTAGCATAATACAACTTGCTAGCCTTGTGAAGCAATTTTATTCTGTGAGTGTCTAGCATAATACAACTTGCTAGCCTTGTCAAGAAATGATCATTTTTATGGGTATACACCTAGCGAATATTATACTTCACTAGACCTAGTGTGTTTCTCATCTTTCCCTTGGGGGCTCACCTAGTGAATATCAGACTTTAGTAGCCCTTGTGAGTATATTTTAAGGACACGTAGCATAACACAACTTGCTAGTCCACATTTTTTCTTTTTTTGCATTAATTTTGATATTAGATGTTTGTGTACCTTGTATTTGTTCCTACACATGTGTGTGTGTTCTTTTGTGCCTATACTGGTTTTCCATGAGATTATAGATCTTGGGGGCTTGATCACTCTCCTTGATCCTTTTTCATCTTATCTTTCCAACAGTTGTATAATTGGACCTCCCTTGACGTATATTTCTCTACTTTAGTGTGAGTCTGAGTGTAAGTCCATACTCTCACTAAAGTGGGGGCTAAATGTAGTGTAGAAAATTTTATACCTTTACAATTTCACACTATGTTTGGGTCCCTTAATTTATTATACTTAATTAAGCCTCTAATTTTCAAAATTATGCATTCCAAAGCCTTATTCTTACTTTTTTTTGAAGGGGAAACAACATTAAATAAATGCATTTAATAATTAAATTACCTTGAATCCTATGTGTCCTATAAGTATAGGCCAAGATCCATTCACCCATGGGCAAATGGTTCCCCTTTATGAGCCAGGACCTAAATGGAAATATATTTTTGGTAGTACTTTAATGATCAAAATTCAAATTGTAAGTGTCGACTTTTAGAATCTAATTTTCAAGAAATTGGATAAACACCTATAAATACCTAGCTATTTTACCATTTGAAATGGAACAAGAACTAACAAGACTTAAGGAGCAACTTTCAAGAGAAACATTATCAATCATTGTATCAACAATCAATATCCTAACATCATGTCAAAGTTTATGTGTGTTCATGTTGTCTTGTGAAGGCTAACAAGTGTTGTAGGTCTTCATGCATTCAAGCATTCAATCAAATCAAGCAAGCAAGATCTAATTCCCTTGAAGTGATGTGTATGACTTCAGTCCTTCAAGGAAGCTACTAAAGGGTGGTTAGTTGCAGCAAATTGTGCCTTCATCATTTCCTTCCTTTCCATTAAGTTTTTTAGCATTGATAAATCATTACAAAATTCGAAACGCTATTCATGGGGTTTGACTGAGGCAAGCACCTATATAGCACAAACATGTTTCCCTCTTTTCGTATGTGTAGGTTACATGTTGAAGAAGGATTGAAGAGATCTTGAAGAGCAATTTTGCATTGTTGCATTTGTTGTCATCACTCTTGTCAACCTACAAAAATTAAGTTGCAAAATTCATTTTCGACATTCCAAAAAAATTGCAAGTGGAAAACAACATCTCAGATCTAGCACTAGAGGACTATAAAAAGTATTTTTGGAAGCCTAATCAAAGACCCATTCTCCTAGGGGCGAATTAGTCCTTTTGAACATGTCAAAACCAACTTTTGGTGATAGGTACATCCCTCTGATATCTCTCAAATTTTCCCTCAAAGCGTTGTTAAAGTTTGTTTATCTTTGGGAATCTGCATTTTATATATTAGGTCATATAGTTCAATTAGTTTTACCATTTAAAATCATTCTTAATCATCCTAAGGCCCTAAATAATTCACCAACCCAAGTTTGATTGACTCACCATTGAGGTTGAAAGTCAGTCTCTTGGATTTTTGGTTGGTATTCTAATGGAATCTTGGAAAAGGTCCCCCTTTCAGTCCTAGGTTCTTTGCATTTAGGATCTAGGACCCCTTTTTCCACCATTTCAAATAATACAATGAAAGTACAATAATTGTACATATACACTAGAATCATTAATAAAAGATGTACAAACTGGAAGTACATATGCCAATAACAAGTCAATATTAATGTGGAGATACAAATAATAGTCTATGACCGCCATCACGTTGACAAGGTCTATTGGTCATTTGCAAATTAGGAGACAAGAACATGGTCTAGGCACTTTTTTTGTCCAACCATGAATCTTATGCTTCCCCAAAGAGTTCTTCTTGACATGAAGAACCACCGACCTTCCACAAAATGCTTAGCAAAAATAAATTGATGTACAAGATGAAATATGGTGCATGCTTAGTATATCTACATGCATTTCTAACATACCTAGAACATGCTATGATCAATATTGGGATATGCAAGAGCTCAAAATAATATAAAATAAATCGATCTATTTCAATTGTCTACATTCTCTTGGCCAAGCATATAGCCATATATAGCTAAATAATAGTAGAACTAGAAAAATCAGTCTACACTCCTTATACCCATATTCGACACTCGTCCTAAAAGGTAAACTTTCCACAAACACTCATGAATATAGAAGCATACATGATAATCACAAAATGAAAACACTCCTGAATACAGTGTATAAACACTCATAGAAGGCATGTATAAATACCACAATAAAATAAATAAATATCTCTTTGTTCTTTCTTGCAAATGATTAAATTAACATCTTTCATCCACTTGATTCTTTCATGCATTTAAAAGGTAAAAAGACATGTACAACATGCAAGTTTTGATTCATGCATTTTCATACTTTATTCATGCAATTCTAATGTAATTATGAATGTGAATCTATTTCCACTGTATGCTTAAATTATGCACATGCAACACTATTCTCACTTTCATGCAAGTGTGCAATACCACCTAACCCTTGAGGTGATGCAAGTTAAATTCACCATAAATCAATTCATGACATATGCAATAAATAATCTAATCCATAACATTTAAAACTAAAATTTTCATGTCTTTAATTTTGATACTACGATTATCTTAAATGGAATTGTTGTTTTGCATAATTATGAGATACTAATAATGATTCTAACTCTAATATCCACATTGCCCTTTTCTATTATTACTTGCAATAGATCTTCAACTTACCACAACACGGAGAAAAACCATCTTTCCCTACCTAAACATTTTAAATGCAACTTGCATGACTAAGGATTTTAAGATAGTTGAAATTTGAAACTAGTACTTAACATGAGTCATTGTCAACACGTAAACAAATTGATGCTTCCTTCTTTTCAATATTAAATTTAAAGATATTAAAATCAACTATGAAGTCATTAAGGAAGGAAGAAATCAAGGTACTTGATATATTGGAAGCTTGTAATAATAATTTTAAATTAACTATTTATAGAATTTCAAAATTCACAACAATTACTATTCATTCAACAAATGATAACTTCAAATGAATAACAAGTCCCAAATATTTTAATTGAAATAGATTGTTAACATTCACTACATTTCCTCTTGTTTTAACTTTTATATACAAAATTAATCATATCAACAAAATATATAAATCAAGATACTTTGATTAAGGATATAATATCTTTAAAAATTGTATAATGACCTTATCAAGAATTATTAACGAAATTGAATTCAATAGAATTCAATACGTAAGTTAATGGTATTGAAACAATGAACGTAAGAAATAATTTATATATATCATTAAATAGAATAAATATCACCTCATCTTGCCAGTCAAACCATTATCTACGTCTCGTTGAAATACTGGGTCGAGCTGCTTCCAAACCTATTCCATACCGACTTATAATCTTCTCCCGCTTGCAGGTTTGAATACAAACATCTCCTTTCTATTCATGTCTGATGTAGCTTAACAAATTGATGTTCTTGAGAAATCCCAAGTTATCAGAACAGAACATATCAATATAATTGCCAACATGGTCCAGATATTTGATCTTTCATCTGGGTTTCATAATATTCTCATTTAAATTTTTGCACAAGTTATTCACCGTACAAAGAGCAACTTACCTGCTGGCCGCCTTGTCTTCTTTCCTCTTTTCTAAATTGCACTCCTTCCTTCATCCGACTATGCATTCCCCCTCTTTGGCAGAATAATTCAAAGAAAATGTTATCTCCTTCCCAGGCATGGGCATCTCCAATCCCTTCTCAACGCCCCCATCCATAATGTGTTAATGATGATTAATTGGGGTCTTCCATTTACTGCATAATCCATGCCCCCACTCCCTTTCATGCTTGCAAATGTTACCACATGCAAACTGTTATACTATTACTAGCAATCGCACCTTGGTGTTCAATGGGTACGTGGAAGAGTTGTGGAAGGTCGATTAGGGAATATTTTGGTATATTTTTTGTTTGCATTTGTGCAATAGATGAGTTCAATTGGTAGGACATTTAGAAAATGATTTTGTTTGTGCAACAAAGTCTCAATGGAGAAGTGATAGCTTCAAATCAACTATGCATCCATTTATAGGGATCCAAACATGACTGAAACAAAACTTGTGAAACAGGAAGATAATCAGGTTCCATTATAAACAAGGTCATGTTATGTTTGCAATGGGCGAGGAGGAAGAGAAAGGGAGAAATATGGATATAAATAGGAAGAGATAGAGAGAGAGAGAAGGATATAGAGATAAACAGGAAGATGGATATGGAGGAGAGGGAGATACATAGGTAGAGGAGAAAGATAATGGGGGAGAGAGGGAGATATAGAGAGATATGGTGATAGAAACAAGTAATAGAGAGAAAGCTATAGATAGAGAGGGAGGGATATATCTCCCTTTCCCTGTCTTCTTCTCTCTCTCCCTCTCTTCTATGTATCTCTCTTTGTCCCTCCTATACCTATGTCTCTCCCTTTCTCTTCCCATATATCTCTATCTCCTATTTCTTTCTCCCTCCCTCCATGTCTATTTTATATTTCTATTTTCTCATCATTCAAGTTTTTTACAATCAAAAGTTATGATTAAGTAACATAATAAAAAAAGGTGATATAAAATAGGGTGTAACAAAGTACATATCCAATCCATTAGTTGCAAGTACAACTAATAATGTTTTTATTGTTATTGATGCCTTTGGCTTTGATCATGTTGTTATCAATAAGGTCTTGTCTTGTACAATCTTATTTTTAAGACCCATACATGACTAATACAATGACCCTTAACTCAATGTAAGTTGCAAAATGCTCAATCATTATATATTCTAAGAAGTGGTTTATTGTGATGCAATAGATAAACTAAAATAAGTGTAATCAAATTCACACTCAACAAGATTAGAAGAACATTTTCTATGGATTCTAGAGTCTTGGTGAACTTTGTTATATTTATTTGGTCTAGAGAAAGGTTAGCAGTGTAACCAACTTGATACACACTTTATTTCACCACAATTATTTGAATTTTAAATATTTAAAGGGTAGGATGATTAAGATGATAAGATATCTATCAATATGTTAGTTTCTCATAGATAAAATTCAAGATTCTTCAAGTTTATGCACATACCTTTAGTAAATGGGAAGATATTAATGTACACATTATTATTTTCCACGCAACATCATCAAAGCATTATTTATTTTTCCACAAAAAGATTGAAACTAGATAACATACCCACCAATATGTTGTTTGCATCTTTGTGTACATCTAGGTAGTCATATCCTTCAAAAGGATCTTTAAACCCATGTTTATGTCAAAATATTGTAAGAATATTGTAGAAACATCATCAAAGTATTTCATGGAACATAAAGGTAATGAATACAACTATTGTATAACATAGTCCTTTATGTGTGATGGAAGCAATTATTTAAAATCTTGGCATCATTAGTAAACTCAATGTGTGTAGTTATTAAAGATTGGATGGGGACACTTGGATCTCCTTTTATATTGTACAATTTAAATTTAGAAGTCATTAATTCCACATGAAATAGATATGTGGCAAACCTCAAAATACAAACATGTGCTATACAAAGGATCTTGTATTAAATATAATCATTCTTGATATCCTTGAGTTCCTTTGAATCAATTTACCAATTCTTGTATTATTGTATCCAAGGTGGTGATGGTGACCAAAGTGGTATTGGAATCATTTGAAATAGTGGAGGTATATTGGGGTTGTGATGTAAGAGCTAAGAACATAGTTATGAATAGATTGGGCACATTATGAGAAATATTGGTCATCGGATGAGATAGAGGGATAGTATAAGATATATGAGTAAAGGTTGTAAAGTTAATGGGAATGGAGGTAAGAACAAAACTTGGGTTTATTGTAATAGTGATTAGGTGGAAGTGGTATATTTAGGGTTGGAAGAGAAGGATGGTTTGGAGGATACACCATTAGAACAATTCATTAACTTACAAGATTAAAAAAATTATGTGTCATGAAGACATCCCACTAACATCTTATAAAAGAGATTTGCTAATTGATTAGGAGATTTACAATGCATAAATGCACCAATCAAGGTGTGTCAAGTGGTAAGTGTAATTTCTTATTTAGCCACATGTGCACAATGATTAAATAGTCTTCTTGATCACTCATGTTAGTCTCAACATGATCACCATTAAAGATATTAGCATAATCAAAATAGGAAACCATTTTAGGATTTAAAGAAGCATTCCTTCACAATGGAAGATTAGGTTTGAGAGTAGCTCATGGTGTAAATAAAAATATGACACCAATTAATTAATAGCATCTTAGAATAGTTGGTGGTAGAACTATATCATATTTAAAAAATGTAAATTGTATTTATTCAAAAGACAAAAAAAAAAAGGTGGTGTAACTTTTTTAATATAAACTATTTGAAATAATATACATTTATTATGTACTTACTACTATATTAGATTCAAAAAATCTATAGTAAATAAAGTAATTATTCAATTGAAATCATTTAGATTTATTACAAATAATGCTAACCAATCTTTTTATTTTAAAAAAACTAAGAATTATTATTTATATTTTATTTATAATATTCTTGACATCTCCTTCAATTGTTTGAGTGTTTGACAATTCATTAAAATCAAACTATCAAAAGTCACCATGCAGATACCATTCCAATCTAATCTTGTCAACGCCCTTTTCTTCTAGAAAAATGGATGGTCATCTTGATGGGATGTGACGAATGAGAGACAAACTAAAGAAATATAAAGAAATATTAAGAAACAATAAAGAAGGAAATATAAAGCCTCTATTTTGTCCCAAGGCTTCACAAATTCTTGTTAAAAATCTACCCAGCAATGAGAAATTAAGACTATATTCTTCAAACTCTAATTATCATAGAATTTAACAACAAATAAAATTATATTGTACAATTATTTTAAATGAATATTACCAAGATTTGGACCAAATATAAAAATTGCAAATTTTACATCCTATGTGAAACAAGTAGGAGATTCTCCTTCATGTCATATCAATTTTTAACAATATTTTTTAAGGCAAAGGCAACGAAGGTGGTACTTGAAACAATCTTGCATTAAATTTATTTTTCCTTCCTGTGGTTTTGGCAATTACAAGTTGCGACGACAACAGCGTAGAACGTACACTAATATTTTATAAAGCATCAATGAATATTATGGCGTGTTATGAACAATACGTACTCGAGGGAAAATGGGAAAAGTTTACAGGTAAAATTTTAAATGTGGAAAATGAAAAACTTGAAAAAAGGGTGACAACAAAGGCAATATCATATGATCAACACATTTTTAATCATCTTGCACATTTATTAAATATTGTGACAAGTTGCGTGAGCGGGTGGTGAAACTTGAAAGGAAATTCAACAGGCTAGCTCGTTTCACTATTAAACTGATTCATAGATCTACAGTCTCACTTTCCAATGTCATTAAGGAGGAGGCGGACAAGAATACCAAGGGTGAAGGCCCCAACTGGATTGGGGATGATGTTTTAAATCTCCTCATTCAGAAATGGGAAGGTGTGGCCAATTAGTGGTCTAGTCTGCTTGTTTTAGCTGGGTCTTTGTTGTTAGTGCACAGTGTCTATATCCTTTTTCTGTTGTTTTTAGTCTAGTTTCTTAATGTTTTGTTGATCGGTTCCTTTTTGGCCCTACGGGCTCTTCGTGTAAAGGGTACAACACCCTATAAATTTTGCTTAACTTATCAAAAACATTGTGAACCATTAATTGTCAAAGTCAACTCGACTTTGTTCAAATAGGGAACACCTTCGATGTAAAAATAACTCTCTTTTTCATGACAAGCAATTAATTGCATGCATTTAGAATAAATTTTGTTTAGTTATTTAATTTTATTATTACTTTTATTTATTTAATTTCTTTAAATTAAAACAATCTAAAAACTTTTTTTTTCTTTATCGATAAGGAGGGATTATTTAGATTGGCCCCACACTAATAGAGGTCACAAGGGGGACCTCCTCCCCTTCAACAAATTCAACTTAGAACCACTTATTCAACTTTATTCAACTAAGAAGCCACAATGGAAGTCCAAGAGCCACCACTTGGAATTCCAACTTAAGATGTCACTTTTGGGGATTTGAACATGGGTCTCCATCTTGAGAACCATATGGCCTTGTCATTTAAGCACAACCCCATTGACAATCTAAAAACTATTAAATAACAATCTTTTATACATTTTAATATTTATATACAAAATAAGTTCTTTTATTTTTATTTTTATTTTTCAACCATTCAATAAAATAAAGTAATCAAAAGGTAAATTTCTAATTTTCCTAATGATTTAACTTCCTTGATTTAATAGTTAAGTTATGCATGGAAATGATTCGTGACAAATGTTGAAATGTGTGGTGCCCCTAATATACCCCAAAATATGTCTGGTTGCCTTCTAATGACTCATACAGATTATGTGAAAATTGGGATACAAGGCCAATAACATAGGTGATATTAGAAAAAGTGTGTTAAATACAAGATACTACCAACTAATTGTCTATATAAAGTAGAATCAACACTAGGTGTAGTGCAAGTGGTAGTCAATGTGACACTAGACTAAAATGGGTGTAGGAGAAAAACTTATAATCAACCATGCTAAACTAATGAAGTAATTCAATGTAATAATTTTATTGATATATGGAGATCCCTTTAGTAGACTATAGAACCCAAAGATTAATAAAATAATGCAAAATTTTGAGATCAATCATATCACAATGCTCCATCAAAGTGTGTTGAATATTCTAAAGCATGCATGAGGAGCTACTAGTGAGAATCAAATCATCTATATATATTAATAGTGTCAAAATCTCATCTCAATGTCTCTAAATGTACGCCATATGATATGAGTGGCAACAAGTGAAACTAGATGCAAGCAAGAAAACTGTCAATCTTCTCATACCAAGATCAAGGGGGTTGTTTGATACCATATAATAAGCATCAAATCCTACCAAAAAGTGAAGAATCCTACACAAATTTAGGAGGATACTCCATTTAGATCTCCTCATCAAGATCACCATGAAAGAAAGCACTCGTCACATCCATCTAAAAAACTATCCCCAAGATGTAATTGTAGACACTAAGATTATTCCCATAATTGTCGAACCTGAATTATCATCATATCATCCATTAATAATTTATCACATTAGTTAGCCATTTATTATTTATCATATAATTATTACTATTTTTCATTTATCTATTAATTAAATAATATTTTATTATTTAATTTATGTGAGCTAATTATTCATTTTCAATAAATAAATAAATTTTCATTTTTCACCTCACTAGTTGACTCTTTCTTTGAAGTAGAAATTTATTCTCACAATTAACTCCATATTTAAAATAGAAACTTCTCCTTCTCATTTATCCATTTAAAAATAAATGTTTCATTATTATCGTACCAAGAGTTTGAAATGGTAATTTTCCTTTGATTTGATCTATGCTTTGTGTTTTCAAGTTCTCATTTTATGTTTCCCATATTTATTGCATATAAAAAAATAGAAAGTACAAGGTAAATAGAATTCATCTCGGCTACATGGGAAAATGTCTCAATTATTCAATACCCTCAACCTTTGAAAAACCCTTAGCTATAAGAAATAACTTATACCTTTCAATAGAACTGTCAGCTACATACTCAGTGCAATACACCCACATACGATATTTCTTCCTTTAGTAAGGGAAACCAAATCACATGTGTCACCCTTTGTCAAGGAAGAATAATCCCTTGTCATAGCACAATCCCACTCTAGAATATCAAAAGCATATGAAAAAATCTATGAATCAGTAGACATAACATGACTAAAAATACTAGTGTCAAAAGTATGTGAGTGGGTGTGATGAGAACTCCAAGGATCACCAACTAAAGATCCAACCTCTTGAATAGTATTGTGAGACCTATTGTCAATTTGAACATGCACCCTTTTTGAATCCTATATTCAATGAAAACATAGTAATGACTTAAAGGTGTGGGACCCTATTAATTGAAGCCAAACCTCCAAATTGAAGGATGGATTCCATTTCTAAACCAGGTGTAGCAGTATTGTTCTAACCCAAAACTTAATAGTTCTAAAACTAACCCAAATCTATAAGTTTGTAGAGGGAAAGAGGGTAGAGATTCATAAAATAAATAGGTGGTGATGCACCTAGATTAATGGTGTTTCTGAGCCTTCTTACTTCAACATAAAAAAATAATTAAACTACCAGAGGAACTCACACAATTCTATGTTATACTAGTTTCTAAGAGGTATGCATGAATATTAGGGTTCAAGAGGGAATACGAAAATTCATATTTAATACCTAAAAAAAAATTAACACAACATGCAGACCTAGAAAATGATAACCATTCATTCAAATGTGAAGGTTAAAGGGTTTCACATAGCACATAAGAGGTGAAAATATGTGAACTAGTAATTTTATTAGTCTAAAGGCATAGAGCCTATTTTACAAAAGTGGAGTTACAAAGTTGTAAAAAATCCTCAGAATGGTGTAGGAGATAGAGAGGGTGTGGCAGGAAGAGAAACCCTATTTGTGGCTTTTCCAGAACCTAGCATGTGTGTATTAAAATATCATATTGAAGATATATAAAACATCCTAATACCATGACCAAGCCTTGCACTAATGATTATGAGGGTGAAGTATAGAAAACCCCATGAAGTTTGCTAAAAATTATGGCCCAAGAATGGCCACCTAACCTAAAATGGGTTTGCAACAATGAAAGAAGCATGGGTGACACTTTCCCCAAAAAATCAAGCCAAAAATATAATAAAATAATTTAGGGATTCTTTGCAATGTGGGATCTAGATAGTTGTAAGTATGTTTGAGCATTAATGGCCTTATAGAGAGAGGTAGGTACAAATTCAAATATTATATTGGAACTAGGATCTTGAACCTTTTGTTCCTAGTTCCTAGGAGCCCTTCAAATTCTTCTTTTTTCCTTCACCTCCTCCACATTCCCTAGCCTTAACCTTTGGCATCCCTGAATTTCCTTTGAATCTTAGGTTAGAACTAGGAACCAGAACCATCAATTTTGGGTTCCCACGAATCCTCCAACCATATTTCTTTTGTACTTCCCCTTTTCTTCCTCACATGTTAGGGGTCCCCAATAGACCAAGAACCTCATCAAAGGTTCCCATGGTTTCGAGAACCATGGGAACCTCTAATATCTTCATTTTTGTCTCTTTTTTGTCGAGGGTTCTCATCACATTGGTAACCTTTGACCCATTACCTTTCACTTTTGGTTCCTTCACCTACCTCTTCGGCTCCCTCACTTTTTTTCCTTTATGGGGGCTTGAGCTGAATTTGGAAACCATTACCTTGTCAGGGAACCTTTGACCACCTTCTTTACCCTACTTCTCTTGCCTTTGATAACCATTGTTAGAGAGTTCCATGGGAGTCAAGAAGCATTGGTTCTCAATTCATGTGGAACCTCCAACTTTCACTTATCTTCGCATTGGGGCTAGGTTACTTTGTCAAGGGTTCCATGGGAACCAAGAACCAACAATTCCTAGTTCCTCTAGAACCTTTGACAATTGATTACTTTGGCCCAAGAGGATGGGGCAATAGATTGATATTGAAGCATATAATTTTTCATCTCCCTTAATGATATGTTATTTCTTTTAGTGACAATATTCTACTGAGGAGTGTAAGGAACCAAATACTGATGATGAACACCATGCTCAATGCAATAATCTTGAAAGGCATAGTTCACATATTTCCCCCATTATTTGTATGTATCCACTAAATTGAATAGCCTTATTTATTTTCCATGAACACCCTAAATATCTTGAAAGTGGTGAATATGTCACTCTTGTACTTGATAAATTACACCCATGTGTAATGAGAGTAATCATCAATAAAGGTGAGCACATACTTGGATCCTAAAAATGAAGGAGTTGAAAATGAAATGAGTTCACTGTTAACCAAATCAAGTAATGTAGTAGCACAATGGGGCTTACCCTTAAGAAAGGGTTGCTAATGATGTTTTCCAAGACTATAACCTCGATAAACTCCCTTTGTGCATGAAACCTTAGGAAGACCAAGTACCATATCCTATGTACTTAAATGTTGAAGGTACTCATACTTAAGGTGTAAGAACCTCTCATGCCAAATTCTTCTCAAATAATTTGCATGGGAAATATGTGATGAACCACAAGATGACTTAGAAGTAGGGAACCTATACAATCTAGACCCATGATCAACTCTACCTAAAGTAACAATTTTCTCAAGATGTTGTAGTTTTCAAATAACTATATCATGTGGAGATAAATCAATTATCTTCCCATCCCCAGTATGATAAATTTATTACTTGGAGATAATATTGGTAGAAATATTGAGAACATAGAGAACATAATGTGACTATATATCAATTGTATAATACTTGATCCCAAAACTAGAATCTATGTAGAGTTACCCATTGCAATCTACAAAGTAGTGATATTAGAAAGATTCTCAAGAAGATTGTGTGAATTATTCATGTGAATTGAAGCTCTTGAGTCAAATATCCAATTATCAATGGATGAATTTTTACCTTTAGTTGTATTTTTTTTACTCTTTCTTGGTTTGGGAATATCAATGTTGTGTTTATTCATGGCCTCTTCCAAGGCCACAATCCTTTGATGATAAAATTTGATGTCACAATTTTATAATCTAGAAAAATTACATGGTACTATACTTCTCTTTTTTATCATGGAAGAATTCTTACTTGAATTATAACATGATATGGCTTTTGTATCAAATTTTCTCTTTTTCTTAAATGTAGTCTCATTTATGGAAGTTGATTTTACCTTAGTTTGTTTAGAATACTTCTTATACTTTCTCTTTATAAGTTTGGGCTACTAATTCTTGACTTACTAAAGAGGTGATTGAATACACAGAGAGTAACTTAAATTGTTCTCTCATGAGTCCTTCACAAAACTATTTAGAATTAGACATCCTAAATTTTATTACAATGGTGTCCATGGTAGAATAGAAAGTAGAAGAAAAGAACTAGGTAGGGGCCTTATAAATTTAATTAAATTAGAAAAAAATGATCTTAATGTGATTTTTTTTTCTACAACTTTGAAGACAATAAATCAAAGACTTGGTTTTTACTAGAAAATCTTTAATTGAGGGAAAAGCATCAAGATATAAGGTAGTTAATTAATAGATACATTGAGGGGCCAACAATTCCCATGGCCTCATCTAACTTTTTTATGATAGAAAAACTATTCATACTCCCATGTAAATTGTATCTTTTAGGAAAATGGTCTCTCAACCTTGCAATTACAAGAGGTTACTATTTATAGTAAGTTTAAATTTGACCACGAATTGAAACAAAATTTTCCCCAAAGCTTTGAATTGACTAAATAAGCATGCTCATAAAGTTTCATTGCAATACCATGTCTAGATTTGAATATATTAAAGTTTTCATTTTTATTTTTTTTTAAGTCCATTTTGAAGGCCTCAGAGGAATGTTTTAGGCTTGAAAGTGGTAATAACAAAATTAATGGGTTATATCTTGATAGAGTGATTCACAATCTTTCCAACAATTCAAACGGTTCATCAATTGGACACCAGGATAAAAAGTTATGGCCTCTGAAAGCTGGGTCTCCTGAAATGGGAGATGTAAAAACATGTTGGAAACATAAATGAGTTGTAAAGGGGGAGTTACATGTGGTGGTGTGTGTTTAGACATCATAGGCATTTGTTATTGGAAATAAGGAAGGGCACAACTTTTTACGTAGCTTTAGCTTATTGTTTTGTAATACTGTTTAATGGTTTCATGTATTGTATCTCCTATATATTAGGTGAATGAGATGGAGGTTACATGTAAGAGTCTTATAGTTGTTGAGTTCCCTTTGGATTTCTAGTCAATGATACTTCTATGAGAAATATTTCTCTACAAGTATATTGTAATGTTGTTGATTTCTAAATAATATATTGGGTAACTTTTTAGTGTGGCATTTTTCTTCTAAAAGTGTTTTCCCCACGTAAATCACTGTGTTGTGGTATGAATATTATTTATGTTTATTTCTATTTAAATTTTTGTAACTATTCAGATCTGAAAAGTTTTTGCATAACCCTCCTCTCAAGATTAGTTTAGGAAGTTTTTATGCTACCTTAGCTTCCTTACAAATGGTATCAAAGCTTGATCACCTTTGGTTTCAATTGTGAGTTGTTGGGTTTTTTGAACTAATCTAGTTTTCAATGAGAGCTTGTGTAGAAGATACGTTGTGATATTGTTGCAATAATTTTAGATGGCAAACACATCAGGGAGAATAGAAGTAGAGGATTTTTTTTGGAAATTATTTTGAGATGTGGAAGTTGAATATGGAGGATCTATTAATAGATCGAGGTATGTGAGATGCTATTGATGCTAATGTTATGAGGCATGCAAATCCTATTTTGGTTGCTCAATATGATGTTATGAATCGTAAAGTTAAGGGTCTAATCAGATTGTGTCTGAAATACTTTATTTTGATCAATGTCCATGAAGAAACCTTTGCATAGAAATTATGGAATAAACTTGGTGAGATATATCAAGCCAAATCTTTAGTGAATAAGATTTTCTTGAGAAAGAAATTATGTTCCTTGAGGATTGAAGAGGGTGAAAAAATTACAAACCACCTATAATCATTCAGTATGTTGGTAGCTCAATTGGCATTAATTGATATCAAAATGGATGAGGAGGAGAAAATTTAGATCCTACTTTGTTCTTTGCATGATTCGTGGGATTCTCTTGTTATGGCTATTGGGAGTACTTGTATTATCCTGAAGACTAAATATGTGGTGAGTTCTTTGCTCTATAAAAATATGAGGAGGAAGGTATCCATTATTGCCAAGGAATCCCTAAATGTTCATGGAATACCTGAGGAAAAATGAAAGAAGAATGAGAAGCATGATAAATCCAAATCCAATGGGAGATCCAAATCTCCTAGAAATTTCAAATTTATTTGTTGGAACTATAGTAAATCTGAACACTTCAATAAGGAGTACAAAGAAGAAGAAGAAGAAGAAGAAGAGATTTGATTCTAATTTTAAATCTGAGAAGGAAGATGGTGATGCATCCATTGCAGCTTTGGCCACTCATGCAAGTAATGATGTAGGTTAATTTACTCAAGATCATATTTTTATATGACCTTTAATAGAGATTGGTTTTCTAAATATGAATAATTTGATGGAGGTAAGGTGTACTTTGGTGATGATTCTTGTTTAAATATATTATTGGTCGTGGTAAAGTTAGAATCAGATTTTTTGATGGTAGAATAAAAAGGATTAATGGTGTGTTGCATATCCTTGGATTAGCATGAAATTTGTTATTTGAGAGAAAACTAATAGATGCGGGTGTGTAGTTAGTCTTTTCTGATGGAGGATGTAAGATGGTTAGAGGTACTATGGTGATTGCTATAAACTTAAAGCATGCATTGTTGAGTGTAATAATAATTTTTTGCAAATAAATATTGTGGCTACTTTGTTCAAAGATGTGAGGGTTTCATCTTCAGCAAATGGTCACAACTTCTAGGTACCCAAGGGTGCTTTCTCTTTTGAATCAAAGTTACCTATAAAGAATACTATGTTATGGAACTAGAGACTTGGCCACATTGGAGATAAGGGTCTGAGGACCTTGAAAAATAAAAACCTCGTTGAAGGGTTATCTAATTGTAATCTTGATTTTAATTTTTTTGAGCATTGCATTTATGGAAAACAAAACCACATTTGTTTTACTCAAGTTCTTATGAATCTTGTGGTGTATTAGATCTAATTCTTCTAATGTGTTTTGTCCTATATATATTCCTTCAATTGGAAAATCCACATATTATGTTTCTTTTATTGATGATTATAGTAAAAGGACATGGGTATATTTTCTAAAGAGTAAATATGAAGTTTTCGATCAACTCAAATAATTTAAAGCAATAGTTGAGTTGCAAATTGGAAAAATATAATGTTTAAGGACTGTTAATGGTGGTAATTTTTTTTACAATGGTTTTGATAGATTTTGTAAAGATTGTGGCATTCTAAGATAAAAGACAACTTTGTATTCACCACAATAGAATTGAGTTGTAGAAAGAATGAACAAGATACTAATGGAGAAGGATAGAATTATGCTAAGTGGTGTTGGTCTAGAATTTTGGGATGAATATGTTGACATTGCTTGTTACCTGATTATCAGGTCTCCTACATTAGCTCTTATTGATAAGATGTCTATAGAGGCACGTCAGGTCACGAGCCTTCATTGAGACATCTTAGAGTTTTTGGTTGTGAGGCATATGCACATATACCAATGGAGAAATAAACAAAGTTGGAGAACAAGGTTGTGAGATGTATCTTCATCAAATATAGCTATTGTGTGAAAGGATACAAGCTTTGGGATCTTGTAGCATAGAAGGAAATATATAGTAGAAGTGGTTTTTTTAGAGAAACCAAGTCTTTTCCTATTATATTACATCATAAACAAAACAAACAAGAAGATGTGATTCAACTTCCTTCTACACATGAGAACGTTGAATTAAGGCCCCTAAATAGATAAGAAGTTGAGGAGAGCTCATCTAGCTTTGAATATTCAGAAGAGGTGGAAGAACCTCCAACTTAGCTTGTCCAAAGGTATAAAAGGCATAGAAAAGCACCTAAAAGGTATTCACCTGATGATTGGATATGCACTTTTTATTTGAATCCTAATATTGATGAACCTAGATCTGTAGAAGAGGCATTAGGTATGAATGATGCAGAATCCTAGAAGATTACTATGGATGAAGAAATGGAAGCTTTGAAAAGTAATGATACATGAGATCTTGTACCATTTCCTGAAGGAAAAAAACTTATTGATTTTAAAAGGATTTTTAAGAAGAAGATGGGTCCAAATGGAGGTATTGAGAAGTACAAAGCACAGTTAGTTACGAAGGGTTGCTCTCAGGTTGAGGGTGTTGATTATGTTGAGATATTTTCTCATGTTACAAAAATGGAATTCATTAGATTCTTACTTTCTATTGCTATTTCTTATGATCTAGAGGTTGAGAAAAGGATGTGAAAATGGCTTTCCTTCATAGTGATTTGGAGGAGGATATTTACATGACACAACTAGAGCACTACATGGTGAAAGGTAAAAGTAATTTGGTTTGTAAATTGAAAAAATCTATGTATGGCCTCAAACAATATCCTAGGATACGATACCAAAAATTCAATACATATGTCTTGAGTTTGAGATTTGAGCATTCTAAATCAGATCATTTTGTTTATTATAAATTCGATGGTAATCATTTTTTATTTATTCTATTATATTTTGATGATATGTTATTTATTGGTAAAGGGAAAGGATTGATTTCATAACTAAAGTCTCATCTTGCAACTAAATTTGAAATGAAATATCTTAGTGCAGTTAAAAACAAAATTGGGATGGAAATTAGAAGAGATAGAGTGAATATAAAGCTATGGCTTGGCCAAAGTATTATGTCAATTCAATTTTATGGAGGTTTAATATGCAAGATTGTAGACCATTGAGTGTTCTTTCTACAGTTGGAACAAATTTATCTACTATAGATTGTCCAACATCCCCATTGGAAATGGAAGACATGACTATAATACCTTACCAAAGTGCAGTTGGAAGTTTCATGTATGTTATGGTTTGCACTAGACTAGGCATTGCCCAAGCAATGGGATTTCTTTCTAGATATATGTCTAATCTTGGTAGAATTTATTAGGATGTAGTTAAAAGAGTTTTTAGATATATGCAGGGTACCTCAAAGTATTCCTTGTGATATCATGGTAATATGGTGGGAGATGGGAATTCCCTTGATATTCATGGTTATGTGGATTCAAACTAGGCAAGTGATCTTGATAGAAAAAGATCCACCAGTTCTTATGTATTTACTTTATTTGGTGGTGCAATCACTTGGATGAGTAAGCGACAGGTTGTGGTTGCTTTACCCACTACTAAAGTTGAGTATATGGTAGCTACTCACACTTTCAAATAAGCCATTTGGCTTATGAGATTATTTTTAGATATTCAAATTAAATAAGGCATAGTGATAGTTTATTGTTATAATCAGAGTGTGACCTACCTAGCTAAGAACCTACCATTTCATGAAAGAACTAAGCACATTGATGTACAATATCATTTTTTAGAGATATGGTTAAGGATGGTAGGGTGAAGTTGGTGAAGGTAGAGAATTTGATGAATGTTACAAATTCTCCAACCAAGACTATGAGCATAAATAATTTCAAATGGTGTTTGGAGTCTATGGGCCTCATGACCCCTAGCAATTAAATTATAATGTTGGTACTCCCTTTGCTCTTGCAAGGAGTTCAACAAGTGGGAGAATGTTAGGAAAATGGTGTCTCAACCTTATAATTACACGAGGTTAGTATTTGTAGTAAGTTTACATTTGACCATTGATTGATGCATAATTTTCTCAAAGCTTTAGATTGGCTAAATAAGCATGCTCGTAAAGTTTTGTTGTAATATCATGTCTATATTTGAAGATATTAAAGTTTTCATTTTTCAATTTGAAGGCCTTAAAGGAATTTTGGACTTGATAGAGTTCTTCACAAGATTTTTTGTGATTCAAATGGTTCATCAATTGGACACCTGGATCAAAAGTTATGGCCTCTAAAAGTTAGGTATCCTGAAATGGGAGATGTAAAAATGTGTTGGACACATAAATGAGTTTTAAAGGGGGGGTTACATGTGATGGTTTGTTTTTAGACACATCATATAGGCATATGTTATTGGAGATAAGGATGTGTGCCACTTTTTAGGTAGATTTAGCTCATGGTTTTGTAATATCGTTTGACAATTTTATGTATTATATCTCCTATATATTAGGTACAAGAGATGGAGGTTATGTGTAAGAGTCTTCTAGCTGTTGAGTTCCCTCTAGATCTTTGGTTGGTGATACTCCTATGAGAAAGCTTTCTTTGCAAGTATATTACATAATCTTGTTGATTTCTGAATAATATATTGGGCACTTTTCGAAGTGTGGGGTTTTTCTTCCGAAAGGGTTTTCCCCACATAAATCAGTGTGTTGTAGTATGAATATTATTTATGTTTAATTTTTTGTAATTATTCAAATCTAAATTTTTTTTGCATAACCCTCCTCACAATATTAGTGTAGGAAGTTTTTCCGCTACCTTAGCTTCCTTATATTATTTGTTGATCATTTAATATTTGTCATAGTCCCTTTGATTGAAGAACTTGATGTACCTTTATTTTCCATGTATGAAATTTATGTGGATTTAATAGATCAATTTTAGGAGTCATACTTAAAACGCACACAAAGAAGCACTTGAATTATGCCTTACAAACCATCGAATTTAACTAGTGTTATAAAATAAGGCCCCCCCCCCCTCCAAAAAAAATGTGACAAGATGTGATTATAATTTTTGTAAGATGGAAGCCTAAACCTATTTATGGAAAATGATAATTTTTATAATTGTTGTAAAAATAGGCTATCCAAATATAAAATTTACATATTTTTCAAATCCTTACAATTTTCTAATAAGTTTCAAAAAATATATATTTTATAAGTGGGGTGAAAGTTATGCCTTGTCAAAGTTTTAATACAAAAAATAACTTTGGAAGCTCAAAAAATAAGTAAAACAACACAATTTTGGGAAAATTATAATATCACCATTTTATAATAGATGGAAACAACTTTCCATCAACTATTTGATATTGAAAAATTACTATCTAGTTTGAAAGCTATGACAAAAAGAAAATATACCCCCTTTACAAACATGAGGTGAGTCTAGAAAATAGAAAAAATGGTAACTTGTAGTTGTAGAAAATATTGATGGTTAGCATAAAACTCTAATAGTCATCAATCATAAAAATACTAATGTCTACAAGAAATGCTATATTGACAATAAATGTTAGCAATTTGTGGTCATAGTTATAACATATGTTGTATTGGCAAGAAATGTTGGTATAAAATGCTAACATAAAAGGCTCACTATTATATGTTTTCAAACCATCTTGGAGCATACAATGTTCATTTTCGACACTAACATAGGGTAAGTTTTGGGGTTTGAAAATTTATGGAGTGGGTTATGGCTAGTGGTGTCACTTATGAGATAACACTATGAGTGGAAAATAATCTATAGGGATCTATTAAGATCTGTGAGGTAGCGAATCTTTGGTGGTCATAGGAGTATCACAATTGTGAGTCACTGTGAAGTGTTGGTAATTGTGAGAGTGGCAAGGTTGTGAGTTGTCATGAAATTTTGGTGGCCATGCTCACAACTTTAACTCTTTTTAATAAATAAAAGCTAATTTAATACAATTGCAATGTAGCTAACACACCTACAATGTATCCTCTCGAGCAAAGATCTCTAGAGAAATAAATTACAATTAAAGCAAATCCATAGGAAAGCCCTTGTTTAAAATTGGTTTAGTTAAAGGTCAACTATGTCTAGTGGCCAAACTAAAGATTTGGGCAATATAAAAATGACAATCTATGAGCAATGACAGTGATGAAAAACTTTTAAATGACCTTGCAAAAAAATTGAACTACAAAAAATAATACATAGCTACAAAATGTCAATTTTAACAAAATAAATACATTTCATATAATTGTAGGTACAAACCCCCAAAAAAATTACAAAATTTTATTGGAAAAAATATATTTTTTGAGAAGAATTCTTAGTTAATTTGGGCCTTTTAACTCAATGATGGTGTTTGTTTAGCTCTATGACACACCTATGATAGGTTTAAGTGCAAGATTCAACTATAAAAGGGAAGGTATTTACTATTCATGGCTCTAATTCCATGTTAGAGCAATAATGAAATGAAATCAATAACTAATAACTTCCACAAAATGACCATGCACACAAAATATCAAAAACTATCACTAAAAATGTATGAGAAATTTACAATGAACTCCTTGTATATGTAGGAAAAGGAGGAAGAATGAAAGTGAAAATCAACCACTAACTAACCCCTCAAGAAGTATATCACATGTAGAACACTTGGGAAAAGTATGAAGAAATATGTCACGTGTTTATGAGGTGAGACAATAAAACCTCTAAGTGAGCTTAAGATAATGTGAATAGGTATACTAGGTAGTAGATAAATGTAAACTACATAGGTAGTGTGTATTTTATACTAACAATTTAGGTTTTGATGTTGATACTTTCTGGGTAGATAATGTTCTAATAATGGATCTAGTGAACATAATGTTGCCAAAAATATAGAGTTCAACACTCAATTTTATGACTCCTTGTTGCTTAACACAAGTTATCTAGCAAAAAAAACTTATGAGGTTCAAGTTTAAGGAAAATATTTAACTAAATTGTATTATTTACTAATTTTAATAAGTTATATACTTTAATTATTTTGATATATATTATATATTCATGTTAGCTAGAAAATAGTGTACAAACACCAATCTAGAGATACGTAATATCTAAATTGGATCCAAAAGCATAGAAATGCATATTTGTTGGTTATGGTAAGAATATAAAAGGTTATAAGCTTTGGAATCCAGTAACCTGTAATTTGTTTTTCTCTAGAGATGTGATTTTTAGGGAGTTTAGAGCTTACTCAAGTGAAGAACAACCAAAGGAGAAAGATAAGACAAAAATAGTGCACTTTGAAACAAAGATTGAGAAGCAAGAAGATGCACATGTAGAAGAACAACCAAATGTATTAGAGGATGGAGAAGAAGAAGAGGATTTAGAGAGTTCGGATGATGTGCAAGATGAGCATGTAGAAGAAGAAGAGCAACAAAAACCTCTTACTCCTACCATGAGAATATCCACAAGATAATATAATCCAATTGATAGGTATAGCCCATCCAATTTTCATTGTGTATTTGCTTTGTTGAGTATTGATGATGAACCTATATCCTACAGGGAGGTTCTTACATAAGAAGAAAGTGAGTCTTGGATGCAGGCCATACAAGAGGAGATGATGGCTTTGTGATACCTGGGATCTTGTGAATTTTCCCAAAGGAATCACATTCATTGCAAGTGGATATTTAAAAAGAAATTTGGAGAAAATGGTTGGTTAGAGCGATACAAGGCTAGATTGATGGCCAAGGGCTACTCCCAGAGAGGAGTAGCTTTCGGTGAAATTTTCTCTTGTTGCTAAGTTAACTTCTATTAGATGTTGAACACCCAAAATATTGAGAGGGGGGGTGAATCAATATTCTACTAAACAATTTAATTATTAACCATTCAATAATTAAAACATATCTAGCTACAACTGTAAATAAAAACATGAAAGGAATCATAACATCACATGACATATGAGCACCATGATTTTTACATGGAAAAACCACCGTGAGGATTATCTCACAATATATTATAATCGGTCATAAAATATTACAGGGGCACACTACTAGGACACACTGTCCTTAAAGGGCTCACAACCTGAAATGATTACAAAAGGGAGTGTGGCCCAATGCCAAAAGGATGAACTGATTAATACACCTTCTATGTGTTGAGTTCAGTTCCAATTAAGCTCTGGAATACAAAATCCTGCACCAGTTTGCAGGTTCACAACAACTACCTACAACTTCACACAATATCACATTGTCATGCTTTACTACTTATGTCTTTCACATATCACATACACACACACCTTCTATGCAAAAGTGTTATATATATATACATCAATTAGGTCGGCTTAATTGAGTGTATACATAATCAATTCAAAATAGCTTGTCGGCTCAAACCAAAACTTCTTTCACGCTTAAAATTAAAATGTGCAAGACATAAATTAGGTTGGCCCAGACCTAATAAAGATCACTTTAACCATCCATGAAGCATACACCACTTATCCATGTTGGCCAGAAGAATATATAAAACCTATATTTTGAACTTCTATCATTTATATCTTTCAACCCATTCAACCAAAATCGTTGAAAACTTGTCCATAGTTGTAATTGATAGTCCTTAAGAACATATTAAAACCACATAGGTCGATCTTCTAACATGAACAATTTTGGACCAGATTACTAAATCATAGTAATTGAAGCACCGTTTACTAGATGGACAAAAATTGTTACCAAACAATGTTGGCATCAATGAAAACCCATCAGAGGGAATCTTCTTCATTCTTCCAAAAATCTCCCCCTTTTTAATTGATGGCAACATGTGCCAAAAATGAAACTTTAAAAAAACCTATCTTCACACTCCAAAACCAAAATTGTGCGAACTCCCCCTTTCAGATATACACAAAACACATCACTTCTCTAAGACCAAAAATGTCTTCACAACATTATTTTCTCCCTACACAAACCCTTCTCCACACAAAACCTTCTCCCCTTTTGACATCAAGGACAAAGGGTGTAAAAAAAATGAACAAAAAAATTTAACTGGAACTAGGGGCACCTTCTAATTCCTTGAGAATAGCTTCCTAAGTAGGTTTTCCATCATCCCAGATCCGCTTTGCTCTGACAAGTGCTTTATGCAAATATTTTGGTTCTAATAAGCATTCTTCTCCTTCTTTTGAAGTGGATGGATTAAGATTCATCTTGTTTAGTTTCTCTGCATCCACCAAGGCACTTGATACAAGAATGTGCCTGGACATCACCAGATCTCCAAGTTGTCCAAACCGTCTCATTACATCTTCTTTCTACTTTTGTAAGGTGAAAAACTTGCTCTACAAGTCTATAATAGAAGTCCATGCAGCATAATTTTTGTCATACATAATTTTGTAGGCTTCAGAGGCATTGGCAAGTTGAGATTCTATTGAGTCCATTAAATCTTTAATGCCTCGAGTGGTATCTAGCCACTGCATGCAATATACAAATAGTATATGGGCTTCCTCTTCAAAATATTTTACCTCTTTCAGACATTGCAACACCTTGTGTGTGATAACACATTTATCTTGTAGAACTAGTAACCTTTTCTCCAAAAGCCTTGACTTAGTCTTTTTTTCAGTCTGCTTCTTAAGGCTAGAGGTATATTCCTTGAGTGAATCAACCAAGAACTTCAGGTTTTGAATAGGAGTTAAGGAATCATCAATTGTAGCACCAGGAGTCATCTCCTATAAATCCTTAATAGCATTGTTTACCAATTTTGTGCCTTTTTTATAAGTTTAAACAACTTCCTATGTACTGGAGTCAAGAAAAGTACCACAAATATTTATCCTTTCAACTAGTGAGATCTTACTCAGATCCACATAGCCTAGATGTGATGGAAGTTGAATCAATTGAGGTGGTAGCACAGGCTAAATCCTTGTTTTCCTTGTCAATAGACCCTTAAGAATATTTTTGGATGATTCTCTGGATGGCTTTGATGGCTTAGTAGTCTTTGTGAATTCTTCTTCATTTCTTCCAACCTCTATTTCTTCCTTATTTTCTTCTTTCTTTTCCTCTTCTTCTTCTTTGGAGGGTTTTTTATGATGGTTTGTCTTTGTTTTCTTCCTCCTTATCTTCATCATCTTTTCCATGATTATTGTTTTCATTTTTGTTTCCCTCATCTTCATTCTTGTCTTCTTCTCCAGTAACCTCATGGTGTCCTTTTATTGTTACCGGTATCATTTTTATGTTGATCTTCAGTTTTTTTGCTAGTTGTTTCCTCTATATCATTTGGAGGAGCAGACGTCTCTAAAGCAACATGTATTTCACCAACATTATCCAAAATAGGATGATCCTTTACTTTTGTGATATTAGCAGGCTCTTGTTCTTGAGTTGTATGAGATGAAGAACAAGTTATCATCCCACAATTCTTTACCATTTCCCCTACTCTATCAAGAGTCTCTTGCCTTAACCTTTCGGTACTGTCTTTCTCTTTAGTCATTAGAAGAGCGACTCTCTATTTGACCCTGAACAACTTAGAACATTCATTCAACAAGGTAGCAACATCTTCCTTAGATAAGGAGGATTTGTATGTGTTCAAGGCATCAGATTTGATTTTGTCATCAATAGTTACAACTTCATGCCTTCTTTGTACTAGAGCTTCCCATACATTGTCAGTCACCTTCTTCCTTATGGTTTCCATATTCTCATAAAAAATAACCATGTATTGAATGAAAGCATTTACAATTGTTTCCTTATCTTCTTCATTAACCTCATCAAATAACTTAGCGGTAGATAAAAGATCCTCATGTTCTATCATATTATTTACTAAAGTCTCCAATTTCAAAGGAGGGTGATATCTTACTAGAGGAGAGTTGGGCATTCCTTGCATAGGTTCTAATGTTCCTTCATCTCCCTTCTTCTCATGTACATGAATTGTGATCACAGTCTCTTCATCCTCTATCTCCTCTTCATCAAATGAATCCACAATATTTTCTATTCCATTCTCCTGTGAGATATTTTCATTGCTAGTGGAGGCATTGGTTCTTCTATTCCTCTTCAACTATTTCCCTTCTTGTAAGCCAAGGTCGATCTCTTCTTGTATAGCATCACTCAAGTTACTTTTTCTATTAGCCTTTTGTTTTATCCATTTTTTTGGGGTAGTAGATGGTGCAATAGGGGGTACATTGCTCTTCTTAAAATCTCTGGTGTTGGGTTCAGAGGAAGCAGTTACATTAATTGTTGCTAGAGTATTGTGCTCTACCTTCTTTCTTTTCACTGTTGTAGCGACATGAGGTGTTTTAGGTAATTCAGAGGTAGTGGTGGAGGGTGCTCTTCTTGATCTTCTAGGCCCAGAGGGCACTTCAACTGATTTGGTCCTCTTCTCATCAGCAACTTCCCTTAGCCTTTCAACATCATCCTTAGAAAGTGAATGCATTTCAAAGAATACCTTAACATTTTTGTTTATCCTTTTAGCCCTTTGAGGTGTTGAAGTTTCTAAATGCACTTTGGTAGACTTCTCTTCATATGTACCATGTCGAGGCAGAGTGGGATCCTTAGGGCTTCTTAACAACATTTTAATGAGATTATCAACTTTTTGTTCATTAATTTCATATCCTAGAGGTTCTATCCATAGATTTATAGGTTCTACTACCTCTATAATGCACTCATTAGTAGATACCAAAAAAATTATCTCCTTTGCATATTTCTTTACTAAGCTCCTTGGAACTCTATCTCTTCCATACATATTGTTTTGAAAAACTACGAAGAATGCAGTTAGAGCATCACTTTGTGCTTTGAAATCTCCAATGTTATGTAAATATTCAAAAATTTGATGTGTCACCGGTCTGTTGGTATTTCATATAATGTTTTTCTTTCTAGGTATCTCTCTCAGAAAGTAGAATAGAAAATAGACTACCAATGTACCAAACTTGAATGGATATTTCTTTGTCTTAGTCTAGCTTAAATTATCCATAAGTTGTTGGAGCAACTCACACAAATCATAGTCTCTTACATTTACCACCATATCATGTGCAACATAAATTGTAGTTGCAGACACGTAATTTCCTCAGTCAGTGAGGTATATTATTTGATCTATCATGATTGTTGCATACTTTACAATAGGGTTTGTAATGGGTTTGGTTGTTAGTGCTCTCCCATCATATGTGGCACCAATTAGTTTCATAACAACATCATTTTTCATAGCCTTTTGTACTGGAATAGGTCAAATGTCACAAAGACCAATCACAGCTTTAATCACTTCCTTGGTAATTACTCTAGGCACACTTGTCCATACAATTTTTTCATGCACTATACTAAGTTCCATCCTTACAAACTTTGCATCCATTCCACTGCAAAAATCTGGAAATCAATTCCATACATCTAGCTTCTTCTATACAATATTTTTATATTATGGCTTCATCGAGTAGTTTTCACTAGTTAACTCCTTTAGCCATTGATCCTTGAGTTCTTGATGGTCAAATTCTTCCAATTTCATATGAATGTAGGTTCTAGTATCCTCAGTGGGTAAGACACTGCTTGGAATTTGTGAAAAATGCACCCATGGGATCCATTTCGTAAACCTTCCATGAAAACCTTCTAAATTTCAATTGAGGTCTCTTAGAAACTTCAACCATAATGGGAGCAACCATTTTTCCTTCAATTCTCTTGTATATGCTTATGAAAATTACTTCTAATTCAAATCCACAAAGTACAGATAGTTGTAAATACCTTTTTCAAGCTTCAACAGAAACTAGTCTATTTGATGCCAGATGCTCTGAATCGCCTTCAACTCACTTCAACTCTCTCCAAATGTGTAAAAATGATTTAACTCAACTTAGATTTTTACTTTAATTTTACCATTTTGTCCTAATTTTGTATTTAATGCATTCCACCCACAAAAAGTTGATAAGCACTTTATGAGTACACTGTAAACCCTAAAATGCTTAGCAAATCTCCAAATTTGCATCTTTTCTATCAAAAACTTTTTTAACATCTTCATAATGAAATTTCTCATCACATGTCTTTGTGTCATTGCTTGACACCTCATATGTTGAGGGTTTGTTAGTTTTCTCTGTAATTGCTCCCCCTAAATTTACTACTAGGTTTAGTTTTTAGAAGAAATATCTGCACTAGAAGTAGGTACAGATGCATTTGATTCATCCTTATTCTCAGGTTCTTCCTTTTTCTTCCAAATTTTCTCTATTTCCTTTTTTACTTCAATAGGATCCACTTTATTCATAGATTTATTCCTTTGTTCCAGATTATATTTCTTCCCATTTTTACTTCTAAAGAATCTTGAAATATGTCTTGGTTTATTGTAGGTGTAGCACACAACATTTTTCTGACCAAACTGATTTGCATTTAACCTTGATCTGTATTGGTTAGCTTTATGTCCAAATGCATTACATGTGTAACAATATCCTTGAAAAGATCAAATCATTCTACCAGTATTGAATCTATTCATCATCCTTATCTGAATTTTGCACTCAATAGCTCTATGTCCAAGTTTATTGCAAGAAAAACATTGTCTAGAAAAGAATCCAACATTTTGATTCATTCTACTTCTATATTTTGTTACTCTATGACCAAATTTATTGCATGAAAAACAAATACCATTGAAAGATGAGTACCTTTTAGCATTAGATTGTTTGATAGGAATCCTTTTGGTTTTGCTTCTTTGATTCTTGATTTGTGTACCATTGCATTTAGTCTTCCTTTGATTGTCAACCTTGTTAGGAGTCTGATTTACTTTTGAGCTTTGTCCTTCTTCAAGTCCTAAACCACCTTTATCCTTAAAAGGTTTTTGAAACACAATCAACTCATCAAACATTGTAGTACTTGCTTTGAATTTATCCTCATGAGGTTTTGCCTTCTTCAAGTCAGGCCGTAGGTTTATCACTTCTTGTTCAAGCTTTGTACATTCATAAATCTTGCTCTAAATTTTAGCTTTTTGATGGTCCTCAATTCTTTTCTTTTCTTCCACTTGCACCTCTAGTCTGATAATGTCTTCATTTGCTTTCTTCAACTGATCACTGACTTCTCTATGCTTTCTTTGAACTTCTTGATTTGCTCTCTTAGTTTCATGATGCATTCATTTGCTTCTTTTAAGTTCTCCCTCAAAGTTTGTTTCTCATTTTAAATTTTGTCTAGATCTCTTCAAGGGCAACATGGAGCTCTTCAATTATAGAGATCTCTTCTAGAGGAACATGACGCCTTTTTTTATCCATGTGTTCAAACTTCAAGATCTTCTTTAAGCTGTTAAAATTTTCCAAAGGAACCAAGCTCTAATACCAATTGTTGAACATCCAGAATACTGAGAGGGGCGGTGAATCAGTATTCTACTAAACCATTTAACTGCTAACCATTCAATAATTAAAACATATCTAGCTACAACTATAAACAAAAAAATGAAAGGAATCATAACATCACATGACACATGAACACTAGGATGGGAAAAACCATGGTGAGGATTAGCTAACAATATATTATAACCGGTCATAAAATATTACAAGGGCATGTTGTGCCCTTGGCACACACGCCCTGTTCGGAACGGGGACCCTCTTTTTCTTTCCCTTGTCGGGTCACTTTTTATCGCTGCCTCATTTTGCGTGCCCCATTTTTTGTACCCTGAATGGTCAATGTTCTTCCAAAGTTTCATCATAGGTTGGCCATGCTTCCCCTTGGCTCGTTTTGTCAGGTTTTGGCGCCTTGCGGGGTCTCTCTGGCAGTTTGCCTCCGCCAGTGGCCTTGGGCCCGGCCGGGCCCACCTTCCTGGGTTTCCTTGCCGTGTCCGCCATCCTGGACGGTAGATGGGTTGCGTCTTCCCGGACCCCGAGTCCCGGCTCCGTCATCGCCATCTGAAGGTTTACGAAGAAATCTTGGCTACTTTCGAGCATTCCGGGCCCGAACTTCCGGACTTCCACGTCCGAAATTTCGTGAAGGTTTCGCCGTTCCTAACGGCGGAACTCTGCCTTCTAGGCCCCGACTCCCTCTTTGCCACCGCCGAACCCTTCGAGTTGAAATTTCCAAACGGCCGCCACCCTGCGCCCTCCCGGCATCCGAACCCCGGGTCTCCCGCCGCCGTCAGTGAATTCAAATCCATCGACCCAAGTTTCCACCGTACTTGCATTCAATGCAGCCATTAATGGCAGTTGGGGTATAAATTGCTTGCCCAAACCTATCATTCTCACTTGTCAGTATCATAGTGAGAGATCAGAGCTTGCCAGAGAGGAGCCCACCGTCTTCAAGACCTTCATGCTCATGCCCGTTGCCTTCGCTTGCTGACTGCTAGTGGATCCCACACCTCCCCTCATCGAGTGTTCGAGGTAGGTTTTTTGTTCACCCTCCTGAACATTGTTTTCATGATTTTATAAGGTTTAAAATGAACAATAACAACCAAAGGACATGTGGATGATGAAATATGGCATGACGAACAAAACCCATGTACTCAAAAATTAAGAAAACCAACGTAGCAACCTCATGATTAATTCGAAGCTTTATCCCCGCGCGGCCGTTCTTCGTAGGGGCATTCGCACCCCTCAGGCCCGGACGCTCCCTCCGCTGGCTGAGACTTAGCGACAAACCAAAAATTTTGAAACGACCTTTAGCTCTCTCGGGTTCAGGTCTCCGAGATTTCGCATCCGGATTTCTGCACCTTGTTCTCCCCAAGCTACCTCGTCAATGAGCCAAGTCCTAGTCACCAAGAGGTCATGACGGGATTCAATAGCTTCACTGATATACATTTGCTTCGTCAAGACGCCCGTCCTTCAGCGAGACCTCCCACCGAGCACTTTTGATTTCATCGAGCTCTGTTCTTTTAGTCGTTGTAACCCTTCGAGGTCGGCGAGATGTCATGTAAGTCATCCTGTGTCTCATCGAAACCTTTCGTGCATTTGTATTTGATCGCTGGGACGCAGTAATTCTCATGCCAAAGTCTTTCTGTCAGCAAGACAAACCCTATCGCCAAGAGCTCATAGCAGGCTCCTTTCATCTTGCCGATCTTCCATTATGTTGTTGAGACCTCCCCCTTTTGGCGAGACCTTTTGCCGAACACATCTTGCTCTTGTCGAGTGATCTTCCATCGGGGTGACTTCATAATGTCAGCAAGAGGTTATGCTGACCCCCTCATCCTTGGGCGAGCATGAAGCAGGTCGGAGAGACATCACCGGGTCAGGGAGACCTTTCTTTGACTGGGAATACTACCCCGAGGCTCCTTATCTTCGGTAGGACATAATTCCTTCACCAAGACATTGCAGCGACATCAATTTCTCTTGGCGACTTCATGTGGTCTTCGCCATCACAAACGGCGAACGCCTGGCATCCTTCCAGTCCCCGGGTCCTGGACCTCCCTTTGCCACTGGGAAGCCTGCATAAACATTCAACATCCTCAACTATGTCGGGCTCCACCATCTAGGACTCTGCCTTGTCTCTGCTGTTGAAAGATAGAAAAGTTTGCCAGGTGCCCTTCCCCTTCTGGGCCCCAGCCTCTAGAGATCCGTCCCTCCTCTATCGTTCCGAAAAAGAAAATCCTCCTCGGCCTTCCGAGCTTCTGGCTCTGACTCCCATTGCCATGAATACTCCATCAGAAAATCTAATGACAAACACTGATGCCGGACCCGGTACGCCTCTTGGCGGTCGGCGTGACATTCAAAGGTCGCCAAGACCTCACACCGAGGATCACCCCCTTTGCCAATATGCATGTTTGGCGAGACACGAAGGAGTCGGTGGGACCTCTCGCTGAAGACGGAAATCTCTCACCGGTAGGAATTCTCCCCAATTGGTTGGCAAGACTTTCGAGTCTTGCCAAGACGTCTCTCCGTCGAAGGGTTTTTCTGCTGACATGCTCAATCGGCAAGACATTCAGATGTCACCGAGACCTTTCTCTGAGGCAGGCTTTCGCGCCGACTGGAAGCTTCTGTTCACCGAGACAACGAGTGATGTCTCGCCGATGGGCTATCGACAGAATGAGCTTTGTCCGTCCAATTGAAAACCAAAAACCAACTAGCGGCTTCCTCCTCTCTCGGGCCTGATGATCCGGACTTCTGTCTAATGATTGCATTCGCAAACGGCGAAGACTCGATGACATCCCGACCCCTTTGGCCTGGGTCACTTGAAAATTGTAAGTTGACGGCTGCCCTTTGATCTGAAGGGTCCCGGACCTTGGAGTTCCAACTTCGGAACTCCGTTTTTGCTTGGTCATTTCAGACAACCATCTCCGAACGGCCTCCCGACCTTGTACCTCCGGATGCTCCAAATCAATCCAAATGAACTCAAATTTGGAATCCAACTTCGACCCACGTGTTTAAATCCGGTCCTCTTCATTATGATCCTTTTGAACCATCAAAATTCGATCAGGAAATATCTCCTAGATCATTTCTTCCCATTTGCCTTTCCAAACAACATTCCTGCCAGGGAAGTCCGGCCCTCCGGACCCGGCCTATCCCAAAGCCCTCAATCAAAGGCTGATATCATAGGGATGTAAAAGTATCATTTCATGAATGATAAATTATTTAAAGTTGATTCTATGGGATCTCGACTAACATGAACACTTTTGTGATTCATTGCACTAACTACGCCTTTGCTTGCAGAATATATGGAATCAGGTGCAGGGCCTTTAGGGGCAACCGTCAAAAAAGACAAAGGAAAGAAGTCGGGCAAGGCTCCTCGAGGAAAAGAGGATAAAGACCAAATGAAATACCAGTTCCAGGGTGAACCCTTGCATTCGAAGGTTACCACGGACTGGAAGGAAATCACCGACACCAACATAAGCCATGTCGATATTGACGAGTTTACACGAAGGGTCAGGGTCAACCCAATGACCAAGAATGCAATATTGATAAGACAGAGTGGAATTGCAACAGCTACGGGCTTTCCTCCATCTCTTGTAGCCCCCGAGCTCGTCATGGCCTGTTGGCAGGCATATCAACCGGATACAAGAACAATTGTTGACAGTGATGGTAACATTCTTGCCGACATGTCAACTGAAGGAATCACAAAAACCTTCCATATTCCCACATTTCAAGAAATGGAAATGCCTACCATGGAGGAATGCCAAGCAGCATGGGACGACAACCTGGCAGGATGCAAAAGGTCAATAAATCAGCATTGGCTCAAGGAAAAGCGGGGCAGCGCTGCAAAGGTTCCTCACGAACTCTTCCGCAGTAATTTCCACGAAGATTACCATGACCTGGTCACAATGCTAAGCAGGGTTATGGATCTTCCTACGATGGCCTTCTTTCAAGAATGGATGGTGTATTTTATTGAGCAGATTCTTCGTGGGAATGAGGACGTTACCACAAAGATTTCATTTTATTGGGGAGGTATAATAAGCAACTGCTTCCATGAGCAGTTTGTCAATGTGAAGAAAAGCTCAAAGTTTTATATGACTTCATACCTCGTCTACTCCTTGGCGGATCGGAGGCAATACAACGGGTTGTTTGTGGCACCCAATCAGGGACAGGGTCAAAGACTCAAGGCCTATGATAGATACCCACAACTCCAGTACCAGAATTTTAAGGAGTACTGCAGAGTGAATGACGCCTTTATCGGCCATATTGTCAGAATGATTGTTGGGGATTTCGAAAGGAGGGTTTCTCACAGTGCTCGGGCATTTTTGAAGCAATATGCCTTCCTCTTCATTCAGTACCTGAAGTTCACATACATCCGTGCCCAGGGCTTCACCAAAAGGCCAAACAGGTTGCCTTGATACCCCAACGACCAAATTATCCTACTGGAGCTTGCTCGACAGCTCCAACACATACAGGCAATCTTCAGCAGCAAACACATAGCAGGGATCTCTTATCCCATGACTCTTGGCCAGGGCATGTATAAGCTACAAACTTCCCAGTGTGTTGGTAACTCCGAGAAAGAACTAAAAGATTACCATTTTCACCTACACACTGCTCGCCCTCGAATAGACCCATATGGTCATGTAAGAAAGGCACTAGGGCCGGGATTCGCTCATCTCCACCACATTGAAGACTTTTGGGGAGATTGCCAGGATGATAAAGAAGTACGTGCAAGGCACTATATGTGAATGATTGCGCATTTTGTAAGGAAGGTGCAACCATTCCCCATACCGGACCAGGTCGAGGAAGACGAGGCCACCATAATGCACCCCAGGTACCCTGCAGCCGTCAATCTGCCAATACCAACAATAGACTAGGATGAGGAAGAGGTCGATGACCTCAACACTATAACCAAGCCAATCTTGGCCCGTACCAAGGAGTGGGTTGATGAACGAGTGGCCCGATTAAAACAACAAGGGGTGGTCCTGACATACGAAGGGTTCAAGAGTGAACCAAGTGCCATGGATGATGCTGCTGCCACCACTTTGACGGGTGGGACATCTAAGTCTCCTCCAGTTACTAGGTCTAAGAAGAGGAAGGAGACAGAAACAGAGTAGTCTCCTGACCCCAAGGTTTATACAAGGAAGGATCCAGGGGGCTCACCCTCTAAGAGTCTAAAGCAAACAGAAGGCACCACGAAGCAACCATTAATCCAGGAAGAGGACGCCAAAGATATTGATCAAATCAAACCTATCCTGGCTCTCCCTGCTTTGGCTCCCCCATCATCTACTATGATCGCTACCTCCCCACCGGCAGTGGACATCTCCGTCCATCTTGCCCCTTCACCCCCGACCGAGCCTGTGATTGTGATTGACTCCTCCTCTGCCATGACTACTCCTCCTTCCTCCACTGCCATGTCACCCACCACGTCACTTCCGTTACCTGCAGTAGCTTCACCAATGCTTGCTCCCACCATGCCTCAGGTCCTCTCAAGACATATGCAAAATCTTCCCCCCGAGCTCTCCCAGATCCTAATGGATCCCACTCTTCAAGCGGCCCTTGCACAAGTCCTCGCTACTGCTCAGCCTTTGCAACCACCGACAGGGCTGTCGGCTATGGAAGCTACCATGTTAATCTCTGAGGAGTGGGAGAGGCGAGAACAAGAGGCCTCAAAGCCCTTTGAAGAGGAGGCCGATGAATACCATGAGCACCCGGAATATGAACATCGCACTATTAACAAGGTGGCCTATGAAGAAGAAGGAACTGGCTCCTCAGAGAGCTGAGGTGAGGAGGATGATGCTGGTGGTAGGGTCATTGTGCAGACCTTCGACGATGACCTAGAGGAAGAAATAGCCCAGCAGCTGAAAGATACTGGAAAAGAGGTAGAAATGTCACTCCTTGAAGAAGAAGGGTAGCAGCAAGAAGATAAACCTAAGGGAGAGGTTCCAGCTATCAAGAGCATCGAAATCAAGCAACTCAAGGAACATGCGCACGAGGTTGAGCAAACTAAGAAAAAGAAAGGGGAGGAGGAGGAAGAGAAAGAAAGTCCCATGCATCAATTATCTACCAAGCCCCCTATCAAGCGCCTTGTGTTCATCCAAGACTCTGATGACGAAGAAGAATATGCTGCCAGGGGGGAAGACAGGGCCTCAGAAGATAAGGAAACAAAAGCCTTGGCCGTAGAGGGAAAAGATGATCGTGAATCACCTAAGGGCAAGTCTGTCGTGCCTGAATGGCTAGAAAATCAGCTTGAAAGAAAAACTCATGTACTAAAGGACCCAAGGGCGAGGCTAGAGGCTATCTTAGCCCGAGCTCAGATCACAACAAAGAAGGAGAAGAAGCCTAAGATCTAATATAGGGTAGCGATGGAGGCTTCTGGGTCCTGAACTGTGCAAGTAGCAATCCTTGTGGTGGGTCGGGTTGGCATGAATTATAACATCTCCACCATCGACTTGGGGACTGCCACCAAAGAATAGAAGGTAGGGCATCTTGAGGAGTCAGTGGCCATGGTGGTACACTCGATAAAGCAGGACTGAGCTTAAAGCACAAGTGTCTACCCTAACAGATTACATTCAACAGTGGTCCTCGGTTGATGACCTTCCTTCCATGTCCACAACCACACCCCAACTGTTGTCCAAGGAATAGATTGATAAAATGGAAAGGAGAAAGAACTTGGAAAAGACTATGGAGGACTGGTTCCAAGAAACATGGGAATTAGCCTGGCTGTTCGGGCAGCCAACAAGTTCTTGGAGCTACAACAATATTTGGAGGGCACGAGGAAGCTATGCATTGACTTCCCTACAATATACGACTCCACCTTGCCAAAGATCGGGGCTATCCTTCAGTTGCCAAAAGCCACATGGGAAGAGGAGCTTGTGTTTAACAAAGATGATCATTGGTTGATGGATGTGTGGCGGTGTGACTTTGACAACCGGAAGGAAAGGTTGGAACAAATAATGAACAAAGTGGATCTGGATGTCGAATGGATCAAAGAAATCAGAGCGGAGTGTGCCCAGTACCTCAAGCTATTGACGGAGTACGACATGCTCGTAGTACAGATGGATCCAGAGAAGGTGAAGCCTTACTTCCAAAAGAAGATGGAGGATGGGATGTCTAGCGAAGTGACGGTGGAATTCATGAGTTTTGTTTCCCGTGCTTTCGATCAGTCAAAGCTATTCAGAGACCAAGGCGCAAAATATGATGAGGACTGGAAGAAGCTGGAAGATAACACAAAAGAATGGAGCTACCAAGTGCTGCGGTATGAAATTGTTGAAATAGACAAACTCCAGCCGGTCTTCTTGAAGTTCATAGAATACACAGCATCAAAGAAGTAGGAGGATAGCCCTGTCAATGATAAAGAACTCCCTAAAGAGTAGCTACAGTAAACAACAATCAGCAAAAAGACAAAATGCTACAGTGTCGTCACTAGAGGACAAAATAGGGAAAAGGGACAAAATGTAATTTTAAATTGCAATATATTGAGGGTTGGTGAAACCCTATTTTGTAATGAATCTTGGCCACACAATGAGACTTAATCTTGGCCATTCATTTGACTTTGGAGCACTATAAATAGGGGTCTCCTCTCATTTGCAAAGAGAGTTGAGTTGTTGTAAAGACATGCTATAGAAATTTATAATGAAAATACATTGACTTGGTGCATTTTATGAGTTTCTCACATGTTGCTTGATTCAACCTCCATTGTTAGAAGCTTAACTTACATTTTCATTGCTATTCTAGTTAGTTGTGTTCTTGCCTTGATAGATTTTAGGAATGTTGTTTTGTGGTTGTGAAATCCTTGCAGTGTAGATGCCTTCTTAGTCCATACTTTTTGATGTTTGCTGATGGTAGATAGTTGTGTAAAGTTAGTCTGGACTTAAATTCAAAGCTGCTCCAAACTTTCATCTTTGTTCATGCATGCATATGGTGAATGAAGGACGAAACATTTGTAGACCTTAGAAGATAGCATAAATTCCATGAGACTGTGAGATTTCTGGTTAAGTGGAATATTGTTTCCGGGAAGCTGTCCATTGCAGGAACTCCATTATCACTATTCACAATTAGTTGCAGATCTAGGAACCTCCTCTTTTCCCTGCCCTTTTTCATTTTATTTAATGAGTGACCTATGCTAAGGTTAATTGCACATTGTAAAACCAAATCTAACGATAAAATGGAGTTCTAGATTGTTGTTTGAACCTACAGCAAAAGCACAACAACTTCCCCATCTTAGGAACTCCAGTTCAAGACCCAACTTCCCATGCTTTGTAACCCATCCGTAAGACCGCCTTGTGATTCTAGCAAATCACATCAACACAACTGAGATATTCCAAGCACTGTCAAGACTTGACATTAGAGACCTTGGGATAGTGTTCTGCAATTTGATTGTGGAAGATTGTCTTTCAAGAGAGGTAGTGCACCTACGCATTGCCTGTGTTGAGAAGTGCATAAAAAACACATCAACAGGGCACACTACCAGGACACACTGTCCTTGAAGGGTTCACATCCTAAAATGATTACAAAAGGGAGTGTGGCTTATTTCCAAAAGGATGAACTAATGAATACACCTTCTTTGTGTTGAGTTTAGTTCCAATTAAGCTCTAGAATACAAAATCCTGCACTGGTTTGTAGGTTCACAACAACTACCTACAACTTTGCACAATATCACACTGTCGTGCTTTACTACTTATGTCTTTTGCATATTACATACACAAACACCTTGTATACAAAAATTTTCCATATACATACCATTACATCTACATACATCAATTAAGTCGACCTAATTGAGTGTATACATAATCAATTCAAAATAGCTTGTCAGCTTAGACCAAAACTTCTTTCGTGCTCAAAATAAAAACATGCAAGACATAAATTAGGTTGGCCCAGACCTAATAAAGATCACTTTAACCATCCATGAAGCATACACCACGTATCCATGTCAGCCAGAAGAATATACAAAACCTATATGTTGAACTTCTGTCATTTATATCTTTCAGCCCATTCAATCAAAATCATTGAAAACTTGTCCATAGATGCAATTAATAGTATGTAAGAACATATTAAAACCATATAGGTCGATCTTATAACACAAACAATTCTGGATTAGATTACCAGATCAAAGTAATTGAAGCATTGTTTATCGGATGGACAAAAATTGTTACCAAACAATGTTGGCATCAATGACAACACGCCGAAGGGAATATTCTTCATTCTTCCAACATTAGATTCATGTTATCTATTATTTATGCTTATTATTTTGAAATAGAGCAAATGGATGTTAAAACTGCTTTCTTTCACGAGGATCTTGAGGAAGAAATTTATATACGACAACTTGACAGTTTTGTTTTGAAAGGAAATAGTTGGTTTGCGGGTTAAAGAGATCATTATATGGTTTGAAATAGTCACCCAAGATGTGGTACCGAAAGTTTGATACTTTTGCATTGAAGTTGGGTTTTGTTAGGAGTGAGGAGGATCAATATGTTTATATTAAGCTTATTGATGATCACATATTAATTATTGTCTTGTATGTTGATGACATGTTGTTTATAGGTAACAACAAGGTGATGATTATGGAGCTTAAGACTCAAATTTCTGGCACATTTGATATGAAGGATTTGGGGGCTGCTATATCCTTGCGATGGAGATCAGTAGGGATTGGGTTCACAAAAAGCTTTGGTTAAGTCAAAGTAAGTATGTTGATACCATTTTACAAAGGTTTAATATGCATGATTGTAAACTAGTAAATATTCCATTTCTGGTTGGTACTAAGGTGAGTTTAGACATGTGTCCTAATTCTGATGATGATATTGAAGATATGTCTAATGTTCCTTATGTCAGTGTCATTGGTAGTTTGATGTATGCAATGGTTTTCACTAAACTAGATATAGCGCAAGCAGTGGGAGTTCTGAGAAGGTTTATGTCTAACCCTAGTAGAGAGCATTGGACTTTTGTTTAGAGGGTGTTTAGATATTTTTTCCATACTTCATATTACTCTTTGGTTTATCATGGTATTGATAATGTGGTTAAGTCATTAGACATACATGGTTTTGTTGATGTAGATTGGGCAGGTGACTTGGACAACTGAAGGTCCACTAGTGGCTATGTTTTTACTTTTGTTTGGAGGTGCAATGAGTTGGATGAGTAAGAGGCATCCTATAGTTGCATTGTCCATCATCAAGTAAATTATATGGCTACTACACATGCCTCTAAGGAGGTGGTTGCAAATACTTGGTAATGGAATTGGTTTTGATTGTAGGATAGTGAGGATTGAATGTGCCAGTCAGAGTGCCATATGTTTAGCCAAAAATCCTTTGTATCATGCTCGTACTAAGCATGTTGATGTTTAGTATCACTTTGTGTGAGAAATGATTAAGAATGGTAAGGTCTTGATTGATAAGGTTGCCACTTTGGATAGTGTTCTAAATTCTCTCATGAAGCTAGTGACCAGAGATAAGTTCTCTCGGTGCAAGATGGGCATGGCCCTTAATCATTATACTTAATTATATTTTATTTTGTATCTCATGGATGTGATTGCAATGTATAATGTGAAGTGGGAGAATGTTATGGTAGGTGACATTATAATTGCTATCCCAAGTTGATTTATGTGTCTCCACATTCTTTAGAAAGTGTTCTAGAGGACATGAGGGGTAAAATATTTATTATTTATTTTCCTATGACAAATTATAATTGCATTCAAAGAGGCAGACCCTCTACGGTGACAGTTATAGGGCATCCTAGAAGAATATTCTTTTTGGGCATCCGAATTTGTGAGTGGGGACCACTTTGGTGTGCATGCCATTGCATGTTTTGCATGCTCTTGCATAGTTGGGTGCTCAAGTTTTCATGTTGGTGCATGCTATTGCATGAAGCCGTTGGAGCCATCAAAGAGTTATGGAGCACTCGATATTGACCAATTATGATTGGTTGTGGGTTAGGTGCCCACATGAAGGCCATGTGATTATTCAATATTTAATGCAATGTTTATTGGTTGTATACTAAGGGGGGCATGGGTTATTCTAGGTGGTTTTCCTTGTTGTTTTGGGATACCATTTGTGATATTCTCTCCCACAAACTTTTATATATTGGATCCTTGAGATGGTGGTTTGTAGAATTTGTTTGTAGGTTGTCAGAGGGATGAAGTGCTACTAGAATATAGAGAGAAGTTTTGTATTGTTTCATAACATTTGAAGATTAATACAAACATCAGATCTCTTTGGGTGTGGAGTTTTTTTTCGCAAAAGTTTTTCCACATATATCTTGTGTCACTTGTGTTTGGAAACTTGTGGTATTGTTGATTTTGCTTTCACTATATTGAATTGCTAATCACATAATCTCTTAATGGTATTCTTGAATACACATATTTTCTATTTGCAACCACTTAATTGAGTTCATATTGTTGTAAGTTTCACCTTGATTTCCAATAATACATAGTTGCTAATCCTTCCCACAGTACCAAATACCTATTGTATTGACCTTGTCGAGTGTAAATTATTTTTTATCCAACACCTGTGCAATATTTTCTCTTGGCTTGTTTGGAATTTGTTGCTCCCAATTCACTTATCCTTCACTATCTTTGTTATTATCTTCACCATGGAAATCATATAAATTAGAAACATTCAACACAAAAGAAATATCCAAATTCCTTGGAAAACTCGCTTCATACATATTGTCATTTATTTTTTTAATTATCTTGCAAGGACCAATTTTCTTGTAATTTAACTTGTACGTTCCTATGGGAAATCATTCTCTTCTTGGATAGATCAATAGTAAATCACCTTCATTGAATACCTTATGCTTTCTACCAACATCTATTGCAGTTTTGTATTTATCATTACTCTCTTGTAGTTTTTGCCTGACCACTCTCTATAATTGTTGAAGGTTTTCTACATATGCTTCTCCAACATCACTAATTCTATCGCTAATTGGTATTTGTACCAACTCTAAAACCCCCTTAGGATTCTTTCCATAAACAATATTAAATGGTGATTTACTTGTGGACCTATTCAGTGAACTATTGTAGGAAAATTTGGCTTGAGGTAACGCCATGTCCCATTATTTAGGCTTATCTCCAACGATGCACCTTAACAGTTTTCCCAAACTCTGATTGACAACTTCTGTCTGCCCATTTGTTTGAGGGTGGTAAGAAATACTAAACTATAGATTAGTCCCCATCTTTTTCCATAGAGTCCTCAAAAAATTGGTATCTCTATTAGAGGTGATAGTCCTTGGGACACTATGTAGTCTAACAACTTCTTTGAAAAAATTATGCCACTGCAGTTGCATCACTAGTATTCTTGCAAGCAATAAAATGAGACATCTTAGACAATCGATCAACAACCACAAAAATGTAATCATTACCTCATTGTGTTCTTGGTAGCCCCAACACAAAATCCATACTTAAATCTATCCATGGTATTGTAGGTACTGGCAATGGCATATACCACCCTATATTGTGTGACTGTCCTTTAGCCACCTGAAAAATCCTACACCTTGTCATATATCTGGTTACATATCTCTTCACCTTTGGAAAATAATATTTATCTTCTACCAAAACTATTGTCTTATCCTTGCCAAAGTATCTAGCCAACCCACTACTATAAAGCTCTTCAATAATATTTTCTCTCGTAGATCCAGTTGAAACACACAATTTTTTTCCTTTGAAAAGATATCCTTCTTGCATAAGGTATTCACCTTTAATGTTCTCTAGGTTGTCAACTACTGGATCTTTCAATTGTTCCACAATCTCCTAAAAGTCATTGCCAGTATCATACAAATTCTTGAGGGTATCAAAACCAATTACCTTATTTTCCATTATTTTCAAAAACACAACACACATACTTAAAGCATCTATAACTTGGTTATGTTTTCCTACCTTATGCTTTAGAACAAATGTGTAGGCTTGTAAGAAAGATACCCATTTTGCATGCCTGCTATTCAATTTTTTTTTGAGTGTTAAGATATTTTAATGCAATATGTTTTGTAAACAACACAAACTCCTTGGGCATCAAGTAATGCCTCCAATGCCTCAAAGATTGTACAATTGCATACAATTCTATATAATACATAGAATAGTTCTTCCTTACATCATTCAACTTGTCACTAAAAAAGGCTATGGGTTTACCTGCTTGACTAAGGACAACTCCAATACTTACATGTGAGGCATCATAGTCCACTTCAAACACCTTATCAAAATCTAGTAATGCTAATAAGGGAGCTTTAATCACCTTCTCCTTCAAAAAATTAAAACTATCCTCAGCTTCATTGGTCCTCAAAAACTCTACTCCTTTTGTGCAATTTATTATGGGTGCTACAATACTCCTAAAATTTTGTATGAATTCTTGGTAAAATGTGGCCAACCCATGAAAGCTTCTTAAATTTGTTATGCTCCTTATACTAGGCCACTCCAACATTGCCTAGACCTTTTTTACATCCATCTTGACACTATTTGGAAAGATTACAAAACCCCAAAATACAAGACTTTCTTGCATAAACCTATACTTCATCAGGTTTGCATAAAGTTTCTCTTTTCTTAACATATTCAGTATGATCCTCAAGTGTTGCAAGTGTTCCTCTTTGATCTTACTAAAAACTAAAATATTATCAAAATAAACTACAACAAACTTACCAATGTAAGGTCATAACATAGTATTCATTAGTCTCATTAAGGTACTAGGTGTATTTGACAACCCGAATAACGTAACCATCCACTCATATAACCCATCTCTACTCTTGAATGTTGTCTTCCATTCATCTCCTTCTTGAATTCGAATATGATGGTGACTACTTCATAGATCAATTTTGCTAAAATATGTAGCCCCTGCAAGCACATCCATCATCTAGGTGAGGTATAGGAAACTGGTGCTTGATGGTAATTTTATTTATTGCTCTACTATCCATGCACATCCTCCACATGCCATCTTTTTTTTGGAGTTAATAATGTTGGAACAACACATGGGCTCATGCTTTCCCTCACCACACCTTTATTTATAAGCTTGTCACCTTTTTATTGAGATTTGCATGTTGTGTAGGACTCATCCTATAAGCTACCTGATTAGGTAAAGATGCCCCTGGAATTCAATCAATATGATGCTAAATATCTCTTTTTGGTGGCAGACCATCAGGTAACTCATCTGGTATAACATTGTTATACTCTTCTAACACCTCTATTGCTTCAATTGAAATTGGAACTTCTTCATCCTCACCTCTTTGCACCATTGGTACATAACATTACCCTGCCACCTTCCTTTCTAGATAACAAGCTCTCTTTCATACAACAAAATCTCAACTTTCTCATCATCCTTAAGGGGAAACAAAATTACTTTTGATCCATCCTTCCAAAAAGTAAATCTATTTTTCTCTCCATCATGCATAACTTTTTTGTCATATTGCCATGGTCTTCCCAACAACATATGGAAGGCATCCATTAGAATAAAATCACACCATATTTTATCCTTATAAGTCTTCCCTATAGAAAACTTGATTAAACACCTCTTATCTATAGTGATCCCATTCCTCTTTTTAAACCATGAAATGTAAGGATGGGAGTTTTTTTCACAATGTAAGTCCAAATTATCTACCATTTCTATAGAAACCATTCTTTTGCAACTACCACTATCAACAATAACTCGACATACCTTTCCTCTTGATGTGCATTTGGTTCAAAAAATATTTGTTTGAAGACAAAAATCTTCATAGCCTTTAGTTTGCATTTTTTCCTTCTCTAGAATCACCATTGTCCTTCTCATCATGAGATTCTCCCCCACATCTGATGGAATCTGGGATCTAACTCCTCCTTCTTCATCTTTAGCTTGAGCCAAGTTCAATCTTGATTGATCTCCTAGTTTCCTTTCTTCCATGTGGTCATTTGAGCATTCAAAGGCCATATGGCCCTCTTCACCACACCAAAAACAAACAAAAGGTCTTCAATGGTTTTCTCAACCTCTACCACCATTACCTCTACCTCTTTGAAAGCCTTTTAATCTTTGTTGACTTGGAAGATTTTGTTGGGTATCTTCTTGTTTCTCCACTCCCTAGGATGATTATCCCTTGCTATAATTCAAACCACCTCGTGATGGAGATAATGTACCCCTCCTTTCTCCTCTATTACCTTGGAAATATTGCCTACTTTTCTTTTCTTCTACCTTTGAAGCTAATTGGTATGCCTCTACCATACTACTAACTCGATGCATGCTCAATTCATCTCGAATAGAAAATTTAAGACCATTTACATACCTCATCCATTTTTTCATCAGTTTCTTGATGCTCCATACAAATGGATAACTTGTAAAATTTGTTTGTGTAATCTTCCACAGTGGATAGATTTTGTTTCAAATTCTGAAACCTATGAAAAAGAGTTTATGCATAGTCCATGGGAAGAAATTTCTCTCACAACTTCTTCTCCATCTTCTTTTAGGTCCTAATTTTATCCTTTCCTTTTTTGGTTCTCTCCTTCTGCAAATGATCCCACTAGATCATTGCATTACCCTTTAACTTGGTGCATGCAAATTTTACCTTCTTTTTCTTTGTCATAAACTTTCATTCAAACCCACATCATTCAACCAATCTATTACCTCTAGTTTTTGGCTATCCGCATACTTTGAAACTTCAATTTTGATCCCTTCATTTTTCCTTTCTAATGCCCTCAACGTCCTCTCTTCAAAGGTCTCCTCTTTCAATTCTTATTTGTTACACCCCATCCTGTTATTACTAATTTACTTTTACCTTCGTGGGTAAATAGGATGGTAAATGCAATCATGAGTTTGATATGCTTGCTAAGGAATGGAATACTGAAATAGGTATTATGTGAAAGTATTGATAAATACTTAATGTGGCTTTGAAAGGGTAAATATGTTTACATTTATTGCTATATGAATATGCTAAAGTTGTGATGCATATGGATTATTATGAATGTCTAACTACCATTGCGAATGTATTGAGCTAGTTGCAGGGATAGGTTCATTCCTCTAGGTGGAGGGGAAGTATCACTTAGGAGAAGATCTTGGTCAGGTAACTAGTAACATAACCTATTTGAGCTTACATACACTCACAATAGAAAGGTTGAATCTAGACATAGTGTTGGGGAAATGTTAAGACATCCTTAGAATGATGTGTTTGGATTAGTAAGGGTCTTGATTACTATTGAATGCATGCTTGGGTGATGTTTATCTGTTTGAGCTTGTGAGTTCTTCCTTATGTGTTATACTTGTTTGTGTGGTTGAATGAGTATTTGGGATATATGCATATATATATATATATATGTATGTCAACATATGTGTATGTCGGATATAATGGGATATCCATATGAGTACGTCAACATATGTAAAGATATGCATTTTACTCATCAAGAGATTGGCTTATATTCTATTGCCCTTTCCCTGTGATATATGCCTTCTAAGTCAAATAATTTGCTACTCGTAAAGATAGCAATGATGCCTTTCATAATATTGAATTAAGGTTAACCAATTCAGCCTTGATTCAATGCCAATATATGATGTATTTAGATTTTAAATACTTTGCATATTTCATATGCAAACCGGCCTATGACTTAGATATATAAATCGACCTCTAAGCTTTTATAATCATATTTAAATATATATTTATACTAATATATATATATATACACCGTGTCAAACAAGTATGTATACATTTAATATATAAATGAATATGAACAAGTTAACATTCACACAACAATAATAATATATTACATACATACATACATACATACGTATATATATATATATATATATATATACACACACACACACACTCCTCTATACAAGCATTAATGCCCATGTGTGTGTGTATATATATATATGTACATATATCCAATCACATATATATTCATATTGTACAAAGCAATAAAGCCATAATCCATTCGATAATCGAATGATTACAACTAAGTGAGCTATTCACAATATTAACACATGCACACACACACACACACACACACACACACACACACACACACACATATATATATGCAAGTGTAAGTGTTAATGCTTATTAGAGAAATATATATAATATATATGTACATATAATATTGTGAATAGGTCACCTAGTCGAAATCGTTCGATTATCAAATGGATTATGGCTTTATTGCTTTGTACGATATGAATATATATGTGATTGGATATACGTATGTATATATACACACACACATACATGGGCATTAATGCTTGTATAGAGGAGTGTGTACACACACACACACACACATATATATATATATATTATTGTGTGAATGTTAACTTGTTCGTATCCATTTATATATTAAATGTATACATACTTGTTTGACATGGTGTATATATATATTAGTATAAATATATATTTAAATATGATTATAAAAGCTTAGAGGTCAATTTATATATCTAAGTCATAGGCCAGTTTGCATATGAAATATGCAAAGTATTTAAAATCTGAATACATCATATATTGGCATTGAATCAAGGTCGAATTGGTTAACCTTAATTTGATATTATGAAAGGCATCATTGCTATCTTTGTGAGTAGCAAATTATTCAACTTAGAAGGCGTATACGCGGGGAGAGGGCGATAGAATATAAGCCAATCTCTTGATGAGTAAAATGCATGATAATAGAAAGTGATAACGACAAGGCACTATAATGTGTTGGTTCAAAATTATGCAGCGCTATTTAGGGATGAGTCATTTCACCTGCAATATGTCAATTACTCAGCCAAAGACCAAGTCAACTATAAAATGTGCTTCTTAGTGAATATAGACTTATTCAACTATGCAAACATCAAGCAGAGGAATAGGAAACATGATGTATTCTTGGTGCCTGGAGATGAAGTTCTAAATGCTATAGAAGTCCATTTAGGAAACAATTCGATTGTCACCATTTGGTCATGTGCAGATTGAAATAGTCTTAATTTGTTGTCAACCAAAGAGGTCGACCTGTAGCTTCTTATGTTGAGTACACTATTTGCTTGTTCACCACCTTTTAGCTAAGTTGAGTGAGTCGACTTGCTTTGAGTTTGTTGTCAATATACATGACTTATCTATAGGTTGTGAAGTCTCTTTTCTGCTACATAAATACTGGAGTTGAGATCTCAATTGGGACACATTCCACAAGCTTTCTATTTGCAATCTATCTTCATTTCTTATTTGCATTATTTTGCTATAATTTAAGAGAGAGCTTTGAGTATTTGTGAGAGTATTTTAGCGTATTGAGTGAAGTATATTATCAACTTGAGAAATAGAGGTTTATAGTGGCATTGATTGAGGGATCAAAGCTAGGCTAGTTGCTGTTTTGGAAAGTTGAGTTGTAGTCAGCCGGTTGGATAAACGAATACAAGAATGAGGATTATCTTCCTTTAATTGTCTTAGCTTTTGAAAGATTGTTTCATGATTGCTTAAATTAGTCTATTGTGAATACTTGCATTAGGGGAAAATAGTATTGCTTTGAAAATGAATTAGAAGTTGTTTATATTGTTTTGTGAAGTGCATGAAATTACTCCATATTAGGAGGGATTGTTTGTCATAAGTATTAATATACTAGATATGATTAAACAAGGGTAGCTTAAGGGTTACTCATAGCTAAGTTATTTGATTATGCTAGTTAGCTAGTGGGTTACTCCTGGGATTATTGTCCATTGAAGGGAGGGAGTTACTTGTACTTTTGCTTAATGAGTAGAGATACCCTAGAGTTTGTTTAAAAGGTGATAGGTTAATTCTGGGGTTTAAGCTTACCCATGGGAGGGATTACTTATGCATAGATATAGTGGCCTTAAGTCAAAACGAGCTTAAGCAGTGTAAGTGAATAGTTGAACATCACTCGAAGTACTGAGTGAGAATACTTTGGCTAAAGTAGTGTGATTTCCTTTGGCTCCACTATCAGTTCATCGTGTCCATGTAGTGCATGCTATTTACCGAGTGTAGGGTGATAAATTCTAGTCATGTAGGGCAGAACACTAAGCTTAGTGTGGTTTGTTGTACAAGGTTACTCAACCAATCTCTTTGTCGAAGGGTAGGGCCATCTATCATTGATAGATGTGCGGGGGACCGCATATGTCCGTGGTTGACAAAAAAGTACTTGAGTGATGCTTCTCCTCAACAAGTGATAAAAGACCAAGGTTTTGAAAGGCGGATTCCTAGACCATCTATATCTACTGCTCTGAAGCTCAATTGAGCTATGTATGTAAGTGTGCACACTCTTGTAATATTATAATTTATGAAATTACAATGGAATGTAATTGAAGTTTTGAAATAGTGTTATTTCAATTATGCATGCAATTTACATTATGGAAAGAATTTTTTTTATTGCTATGTTTTGGCATCATGGTTTATCACTTGAGGTAAAAACATTGGAAATTTACTATGAAGAACACAAGGTTGCTACATTCTTCTTCTTCTTCTTCTTCTTCTTCTTCTTCTAGTTTTATGTGCTAATTTGCACCTCCTTGGCCTACTTACTCATTAGAATCATCTCCTCTTTGTTTCATTCTTTGATTTGACATCATTCCTAAAAGATCCGCTACTTGCCTTTGTAGGATGTGCATATCTCTATGCATTTGGGCAAGACCCCTCTTCCTCTTCCTCTCCTAGCCATCTTCCTACTCTAATACCAAATGATGAAACTAAACTAAAGAACAAAAGAAACTATTAACGTGTAGAGAAATAGATACTGAAAGTCAAGAAGTAAAATCAATGAATTCTTCATTACTTTGCCTCCATTCTGCTTCTATAATTGAAAGAAAATACCTTATATCTACGAAAAAAAAAAACATTTTTTGGTAGCTTTTGACAACTTTCTTAATTTGCCATTTTAGGTAATTTTGCATACATATCCATTTAACCATGAAAATTACTAATTGCCTTCCCACTTCAACGTTGACACTAATTGTCGACTTATAAATCAAATTAGAGACACAAGTTAAAAAATATTAAGAAAAAACAATTCTAAAAAATCTTGAAAAAAACTAAAAGTTAATTTTGAGGCCCTAGATGAAAGAATTTGGTCCTAAAAAAGCCCTGAAACGAGACCCATTTGAAATTCCAATCAACTCCTCAAGATGTACCTCCATGTAAAATTTGAGGCCAAATGAACCACCAAGTCAAAATTTATGACATCTAGAAGTCCCTGCATCAAACTATCACAAAGTAAGTATGTTGACATTATTTTGTATAGATTTAACACGTAGGATTATAAGTTAGTTGGAATTACTTTTACTAGCTGGAACTAAGATTACTTTAGATATGTGTCTCAAATTAGAAGATGATTTAGAGGATATGTCTAACGCTTCATATGCTAGTATAGTAGGAAGTTTGATGTATGTAATGATGTTCACTAGATTATATATTGCCCAAGCAATGAGAGTATTAAGAAAGTTTATGTCTAACCCTAGTAGAGAGCATTGAAATCATGCAAAGAGGGTGTTAAGATATTTTCTTGATACTTTTGATTTATTTTATTTTATTTTGGCACTAACCATGTGGATAAGACATTAGATATACATGGTTTTGTTGATATAGATTGGTTAGGTGACCTGGATAGTCAAAGGTCCACCAATGGGTATGTGTTTACTTTTTTTGGAGGAGTTGTGAGTTGGATGAGTAAGAGGTAACCCATGCTTGCTTTATCTACAACTAAAGAAAATTCTATGGATGTTACCCATGTTTCTAAGGAGGTAATATGGTTACATAGACTATGTGTAGGTACTAGTTTTGATTGTAGGATAATTCATATTGGTTGTGATAGCCAAAGTGCAATTCGTTTAACCAAGAATGCTATGTATCATGTTCAAACTAAGCATGTAGATGTTCAATATCACTTTATTCGAGAAATTCTTGCAAATGGATAGATTAAGTTGAAAAAAATTGACACTTAGGTGAATTTTATAGATTATCTTACCAAACAGGTGTGAGTATAAAAAAGTTCACTTGGTGTAAAGAGGCCATAAGACTTATTTCTTATGCTTATTGATTCCATGATAGTGTAATTCCGCTCACTCTTAGAAGGTATTCAACAAGTGGGAGAATGTTGGAAATTAAGGTGTCTCAACCTTGGCAATTCGTAAGTTATTTATTTATTATTATTTTACATTTTCTCGTAAATATTTGACATTTATATTATTAAATACTTGTGCTCCATAAAAAGAGGCATGAGATTTTTGAGTTGGCACTTTTGCCACATGTTGGCGTCTTGAAAAATATGTTATTAATTGTCAAAAGATGCCCATTTAATGGTCTAACGTGGAAAGCCTATTTTAAAGATGTAATGACATATTTTATTTGAACTATAAAGGCTAAAAATTAGGGAGATCATTTTTGATGTGTGGTAATTATGTTGATGGATTATTTATGATAAATTATGGCAAGATGGGAGTTACATATTATTTCTAGAGATTTCACATGTGTGAAAGGTGTGGAGATTTCACATGTATGAAGGGTGTGATAATTTTTACCTTCATTATTTAGAGCTATTTTTGGGTATGTAAAGCCATTTTTGGCTCCTAGTTTTGGCCCATGGTTTAGCACTTCATTTACAATGCCATTTCTGGTATCTTGTTTTGTATTTGCCTATATATCAAGGTTGTGGAATAGTAGTCTGTATGAAAAGCTTTATAGGTACACAAATGCTATCAGATTTGATGCAAGATTGAAGGAATTTGAATGTATTGTAATATCTTTGTAGATAATACAAACTTGTCTTCTTTTTTGGCAGAATATTTTATTTGAAAAAGGTTTTCTACACATAAATCTCTGTGTTGTGTGTATGACTTGAGTATTGCTGATTTTCTTTTTTGATGGTTCATATTAGTTTAAATCTCCATTGGTATTCTATAGTATAATTTTCGAATTTGCAACTTTATTTCAAATTTTCATATTGTAGTATTCTTCATTTCTAACAATTAAAATGTGTTGCTATTGATTACTTTTTAGCATGACCAATAATTGCCTTATTCAAATGATTAATAGACAAGGAGATGATTAAAATTGATGCATTGAATGCCTTTAAATACTAGCACCTAATATCAAATCATACCAACAATGTGTTTAATCAACTCAAAGTAGAAGAGCAAGGGAGGCCAATCAACCAAGTTTGAATTTTGAATTTTAAATTGGATACAAATAAAATTCTGGACTATGAAGTCACCTCTCAATTTGTAGATTTGTCTTGGAATAAAATAATGGTTAAACCCAAGTGACAAATGACTAAATGAAAATAACAACAAGTTCATAGTCATAAGATCACCTCTACATTTATAGACTTGTCTTGGAATCAAATAATAATTAAATTCAAGTGACAAATGACTAAATAGAAGATATAAAGACATTTATCACTAAATACATATATTAAAACATTACTTTAATATAAACATAAACTAAATAGAAAATGACATAAATATAATAATTCCACAATTAGAAATATATAATATCCTTCCAAATGAGGACCCATACAAAGCAGGCCCTATTCATTCGGGGATAATGTGGAAGACATCTCATTCTTCACCTAACAATTGGGATTTAATCAATTAGATATCAAATTAACTACACCTACTCGTCCAGTCACCTCCTATTTCGCCTCTCTGTATTTCATCTTTTAACTTATTTTGCCCTGACAAATAAAATTACTTTTTAGAAACACACATATCGTACAATCATTCGTCTACAGTAACAGGTCAACACTCTTGTCTCCTCACGGGACTGAGTGTTAATATAATCAGTATAGAACTTCATCCTAAGGACTCATAACCTCCATACAGTTTGAACCAACAGTTCTTTCTTTATTTTTTTATTTTGTACTTTTTAAGTTTTGGGTTTCAAAAGACTCGAGGAATTCTTAAGAATGGATGCAGAGGCAGATGGCTTTGAAGTAATAACTAATCTATATTGAGAAGAAAGATAAGGAGGAAGCGCGGTTTGTCTTGAAGGGTGAAAATGAGATCAATTCTATCCAGTTCAAGTTCAAGTTCAGATCATAATCATGGTGGCAGTCGTACTCATCTTTATCTGAATATCTATGACCTCACCCCTTTGAACAATTACATGTACTGGTTTGGAGTGGGAATTTATCATTCTGGGATTGAAGGTATTATTGCTTTCTTTGTCTCTTTTTTCTTTTCTGTTAGCATAGATCCACTTGAGTAGGAATACATTTTATTATGATAAGGGAATAACATAACAGATAAAGAAGAGCGCACCTATATATATTGAAGCCTATGTATCTATCACATGGTAATAAAAAAACTGGAGTTGGGTATTGTATGTGAAATGGCAAGGCATATTCAAGGGATGCATGGTGCAGAAGCCTCTCGAAAAGAAAAGGGATATAACAAAGTTGTGTACAGATAGATAGATAGACGTGCTAATGTTTATCTTGCAAATTTTAAAGATCTAATAACAACTGACACAGATTTAGTCTACATTTTACTTTTCTTTAGTGCCATGTATAGGTTCATGTGTTATGTGTGCCGCTATTGTTTTTCATCGGGTGTCCATATCATTATTTTTATTTTTGCTCAGTGCCGGGGACAGAGTCTGTGGGCTTGCCATATAGTGATCTGGGTTTGAGTGTAGCTGTGGGTATGAGATTGTGGATTGCTTGTAAGGTGACGGCTTGAATTTGGTTAGTACATTTTCAAATTTTCCCAGATATCAATACTTCATAACCTCACTTACCCATTTTTTGTTCCCCATATTTTAATGCTACATAACTGGCCCTACCCAATATATGGAAAGCCATATTTCAGTGCTCTATAATCAATCATCCCCATTTATCAGTACTACATAACATCAGTGACATATATTTCAATCCTCCATTACGTCACTTACCCATTTAGTGTTCACGTTATATCAATACTCTATAAGCTCACTTACCTATGTTTCAGAAATTTACGACCTCTTAACCCTTGGGGATATGGGCTGCCTTATTGCGGTGTGACAATTTAAACCTGGGCCACTCTATTGTTTTTCATTGGGTGTTCGTTATTATAATTTTTGTTTTTGCTCATTGCCGGGGACAGAGACTGTGGGCTTGCCACATTGTGATCTGGGTTTGGGTGTGAGTGTTGGTACGGGATTGTGGATTGCCTGCTCAGGTGACGGTTTGAATCTGGGTAATACACTTGCAAATCTTCCCCATATGTCAATGCTTCATAACCTCACTTACCCATTTTCTGTTCCCCATATTTTAATGCTACATAACCGATCTTACCTGTTTTTTGGAAACCCATATTTCAGTGCTCTATAATCTTACCCATCTATTGTTCCCCATATATCAGTACTACATAACATCGGTGACCTATATTTCAATGCCCCATTTCCTCACTTACCCATTTATGGTTCCCCATATATCAGTACTACATAACATCAGTGGCCTATATTCCAATGCACCATTACCTCACTTACTTATTTAGTGTTCACCTTATATCAATACTCCATAAGCTTACTTACCTGTATTCCAAAAATTTACGACCTCTTATGACCCTTAGGGAAGCAGGCTGCCTTATTGCAGTGTGACAATTTAAATTTGGGTCACTCCCCCATATATATGAACCACAACTCTTTAGAGTCTTAGACCAATTAAACTTTTATGTTCCCTTCATTCTGCAACTCCTATGAATATTACCCTACAAATACAATTAGCTTGTAACTGATCCACCTTTGAAAATGGGAAATTGTCTGTCCGTTTGAAATATCAGTCCTATCTGTTGTGCTAGATCGGTATGTTTAATCATTATACCATTCTAGCACCATTCTTTGAGTCAACACCCCTTCTTGTAGGGCAAACCCTTTTTGTGGCTCCCCGAGGGTGACTGCAGGGGCTTTACCCTTTGCATATGTTACCAGAAACGAGAAATGTGAAATGTGACACAATGAGAATGCAACAGAAAACGGGATTTATAAAAAATGCAGGCAATTATATAATTAATTCATAGTGTTTAATGTTTTTTTAGATAAATTAGATGGGGTATCTATTGGGGCCCAACCTGCAAATCACACAAGTTCTTACAGGTAGCCAGAAGGCCATAAAATACAGTCACAGACTATGGAATCAAATTGAGAAATAAAGGAGTCAAGGTAACAGAAAGGCAAAGCCACTTTATCTATTTTTAACATGCGATCTCAAAGTCATTTTTTAAGAGGTTATTTTCATATTTTTTCCTTTGCAGCTTCTCACTGTAGTCCACATCTCTTGAAGCTGATCATCTGAATCATGATCCAGATCTTCTATACTGCCCCCTCTAGTGTCAGAAGGAAAATCCTCCTTGTCCAGCTCAGCAAACACTGTGGTTCAAAACAAAATGCATTATTTGTAGAAGAGATAGCTAACAATTTAATGATATTGCCCAGCCCTCAACCTCCTACATTTGCTGCAGGAAGCTTCTTTTCCTACACATTAACATTTTTCTCCACACTTACTTCTTTCTTACTCTTTGCCGGACTGTTCTGTTCAGAGATTGAACTCCCTATCAATTGGTGTGATGTCTTAGCATTTCCCCACCAAGAGGGTTTACCTGAAAGTTGCTACTTAAAAACACCTTCAGCAGTGGAAAGCGAGATTCTCATAATCCAACAGCTATTTCCGCACCTTATTCCTGACTTTTAAACCTATATCTTTAGGAAGTCCGAGGGCAAAATCAAGTTCTTCCAGAATACCTGCTGTGGAAGTTAACACATGTTTTTATTTCTTAGGGGATATCAAGATGCATTTTCCTAGAGAGTTAACCAATACTTTTTAAAGTAAGAATATGCCAGAAATGAAGCAGCATATTTGACAAATAAATCCAAATGAGAGGGATCTGAAAAGTTTCTGTGATGTGGATAAAACCTGGATACCATGATTTAATGAACGAGAAGTCATATCCCATGTCCACAATCCTTTCTCAAGAATGCTATTTCTATCATATAACATATTATAATATTTAATTATATAATTAATCCATAGTATTTAATGTTGTTTTGGATAAATTAGCTGGGGTATCTATTGGTGCCCAATCTGCAAAGCATAAAAGTTCTTGCAAATTGCTGGAAGGCCAAAACAATCCTCATAAAGTATGGAATCAAATTGAGAAATAAAGGAGCCAAGCTAACGAAAAGACAAAGCCACTTATCTATTCTTAACATGAGATCCCAAAGTTATTTTAAATTAGGGCTTTTTATCCTTTTTTCTTTGCTACTTCTCACTGTAGTCCACACCTCTTGAAGCTGATTGTCTAAAATTTAAATGATGATCCATATCTTCTATAATGCTCCCTCTAGTGTCAAAAGGTGGTGTAGTCATGGGCAGAGGATTCGATGAAGGATTGTCCAACCATGTAATGAAATGAAATAAAACACAATTACATAGTGATAGAAGAATCTAATGAAACAGTAAAATAACAATATGAACTTTATTGATTCTCAGCCACAATTTGCTGCAATGGGCTTCTAACATGCTAGGCCTTAGTTGTTTGGTTACAAACATTCAATTTATAAAATTTGAATTATATTATGATACAATGCTCCAATTTGACTCTCCACTCTCATAAGCTCCAAGGTTAGGGTTTCTTTTATAGTCTTCTTCAAAAGTGTCCATTATGATCTTCATTGCCTTCATCATCTCTAACATCTCTTCGATCTTTCCGGCCACATCAACAACACCTTGAATTTATTGTGGTGGCATCTCTCCCTAGGATTTGAGGCAAATTGCCTCAAGTTGGCGATCGATCTACAAGCACTCCTTGCAATTGCCTCTCAGTTGATGCTCAGTTGTCAAGCTTCTTGTAGATTGCCTCAGTTGAGCGACCTATTCACAAGCATAACTTTTAGGATACCAACTTGCTCTCTCTCCTTAGGATTGCCGATTTATGTTTTGATACCATTTGATGTAGTCATGGGACAAAGGATCCAATGAAGAATTTTCCAACCATGTAGTGAAATGAAACATCACACTATTAAATAGTGGAATCTCAATGAAATAGTAAAATAACAATATGAACTTTATTGATTCTCACTCATAAATGGATCACAATATGTTGATGGGCTTCCAACACATTAGGCCTCAGCTATTTGATTACAAACATGCAATTTATAGAATTCAAACTATATCACAATTCAATGCTCCAACTTGACTTTCCACTCTCTTTCCCAATTGAACTGTTTTCAAATAGTTATACTTAATGTTTATATAATAGCCTCATGCCTTAGGAATGATCTCAATCGGCTACAAGGTGGTGCAAAGGTCAATGCCAATGAAATGTGTAGTTGGCTAAACGTGCAGATGAAATTCCCAAATTGAATGCGGTGATGATAGATTGATGATCCTTGATGTGGTTCACACCATTTTCTCTCTTAGGTCCAATGTACCTTGATATATGCTCCTTTGTTGCACAAACTTTGGGAAGTTGCCGCAAAACACTAAAATTGAGTGTAAGCTTGCTAAGCCTAGTAGTAGATTAGAAACCGAATTATGCCTTTGTGGTGAACAAAATCTTCTAGAAACCGAATTTGACATGGATGGATTAGTGTAGAACGTATGATCCCAACCACGAAGTAAAATATGCAATTGTGGTGAAATGCAGTACGATTTGTGGTAATTGTTATGACTGGTATACCAAATGAAAACATGTAGACAAACGGACAAGTGAAAGAATACAAGAGTGCAAGGAGTGCAAGGAGCTACTCATAAGGGTGCTGCAAGGGATGTTGACCTTCATGGTTTTGAACAAATTGGTTACCTACTGCAATGATTGATCCATTATCCTTAGTGCCTCTCTGGTTTTCTCTCTGTTCAGCCACAGTCACTGCTCCAACAAGAGTAGGGCATTAGAATGCGAAATGGCTACTCTACATTGTGTCTCTTACAACATGCCCTTCACAGGCATCAAGGGTCTTTGTAGTCGTGGAATCCCCATTCTCTCCTGTGGTAGGAGAATCTTCTGATTGCATGCAGTCCTGTTGTGACTGTTGTTTGTGCGTATGCTAGGAGTGGCAAACTATGGCGTTGGCTCAGGGATAGGGGCTGGGTAGTAACCCAGACAGATATAAGAAATGTGATGCAAGCATTGAGCCTGAGCATTCACCAGCTCAAAACCATTGGTGTTATATCTAAAGACATAGCATTTAAAATAGTATTGGGATCAGGATTTGCATGTGGAAGAAATGTATTGCACTGATGATAAGAAAAATTAGGTCAGCCAACCAGTAGTTCAAATATGGCAATAAAACTTGTAGCACACTTTGGTGAAATTGGACGTACTAAATAATTGTTCAAACTTGGTGTCTAAATTTTGAGATCTGATGCATGAAATATTAAAATAAATTATTGAACTGTATCTTTAGCAAAGGTGGTTTTAGATTCTAATGGTATCATTCAGGATCATTTGATTTGAAGTTGAGAGAAAATGAACATAATCTTACATCCATATACCATTCCTTTAACAAAAGGTTTATATTATACAGCAAACGTCTAACTTTATAGATTATCCTATTTGAGGACTGCACACAAACCTGAACTATCTGTAATTCCAACTTTCTGATTAGAAACACATCTGACACGATAACAGGTTTCATACAAAAATATTTTGAGAATCATTAGTTTCTAGTCACTAGTAGACATTGTGAGCCACACTGATAGATGGTTGGTGAAATAGCTTGGTTAGACTTGCAGAAAGAAATTCCTCTACCTTGGTTTAGATCCTATTCAGAATGTTGACCTTAAATGTCTAAATTCTCCAGCTTTATTATGTGCCCCAGCTGTTGTGGAACAATTACATCAGTAGTTGAATCCTGATTGATTCTACCTGTAGAAGTGGATCAGATTATGGATGTGAAGGTCTGCACAAGGGATCAAGTTATAAGTTCTAACCATCTACAAAGTTGTCAAAGCAGATCAGATTCCTTACCAAGGTAAATGGTTCACCAAAGTTCAGGTTAAGAAGAAGTTTCCTCACTTGGTTTCTCAGCTGGGTATTATAAGGACCATTGTTTCTCTAGTAGTAGTGACTCACCAAGGTGGCACAGCAAGTTCTATGGTTGGCATTAGCATTGGACGGGTTCTCCTACCCAGCTCCAACCTGTTGACCAAACTAGCAGTTTCAGTACCAGACCCTGAGCTAACACCAGGTGGGTTGACTGTCAGAACACTCGGATGCCAATACCTGCAAATTGCACTAATGTGTAACAGTGGTGCTAAAACCACTAATATAGAATGTGAACCATTTTTCCTACTGTGATGGTTCCCCTTTGCTTTCTTCCATGGGAGTTGTGCGCATACATACAAATATGAATATATACATACACGCGTGTGCACATATACATACACCCATATGTGTATATGTATATACACATGCATGTGTATATAAGTACATACAGACACATGCGTGTGTATATATACATACACATGTGTGTATATACACATGTATGTATACATACACATGTGTGTATATACACATGTATGTATACACAAATGCATGTGTGTATACATACATACACACACATGTCATAAATTGTGATGTCCCGATGCGGGCCCCTATCGGAAGGTGACGTAGGTCTGTCCGAGCGGTTTGCCTAGCCACGTGTCCGGGGTCTTCGGCGGGAGTACCTATCCTGGGGATGCCCCCTTAATGCTAAGAGGGGTGCCGTTCACTACCAGTCCGGGCTTTTGGTGCAACGGTAACTATCAGAGCCTGAATCCTGCCATCCTGTGCTAGTTTGCAAAAAAGAGATCTTCAGATTATGCTAGGGTTTGATCAAGTATTTGAGTTTGATTATTTCTAGTTCTGGAGAAAATTAATTTTGCAATTTGTGGAGTTCGCTGTGATCATCAGGAAAAATCGATTTATTGAGCTTCCTGAATAAAGATATTAAATCTTATGAGTATATTCTAATTTGAAGAAACCGACTGGGGGTTTGAAGCCGGATTGCATTAATCAGAACTAGAAGTCATAATTGTTTGGAATTTGTTTCCGGTAGGAGGACGTCTCTGGCCGAAGAGACAAATACAAGACAAAGTCATTTTGCATACTTACTCCAAATCGCAGCCTTGGGAATAAAGAAGACGAATTAAATGGGAGACGTGGAAATAAGGTAAGGTGATAAGAACGCTGCTACAAACAAATACATGTCAGACAAGATATAAGGAAAACGACTCTATTAAAGCAACATTTCATTCCAGCCGATCAAGTCAAAAGTCAGAGCGTGGGAGGTGAAGGACCGACGCATTACTGGGAATGATCGGTGAATAACTATATCCTCTGTCTTGCCTGACGAAGGTCTTTGGGAGGCCTACGTGGATTGGACATTGACTGAAAATCACGGAATGCTAGTAAAAAGGGTCGTGTGGATTCAAAGAAATCAATAAAGACGAATTAGTCGATAAGATTTGAAAAGTCGCTTTCCTTTATCCGTATCGGGAGTTGCTTGCCAGCCGTCGCTGCATTTTGGGGAAGATAGACACGATTAAAGGCAGAAGCAGAATTTCCAAAGAAGTAGATACATCCGCTAAGAGACAAATCGAGTGTCCGCTTGCTTGGAGGAAATCGGGAGTTTGCTGAAAGACGTCATTTTCTTTCAGAGGCCGATAATTCTCATTGGAGGGTAACAAAAGTCGAAGCCGATAGAGACAAGTGAGTTTTCGTGAAAAAAAAAAAAAAGAATCAAAAGGACGTCGCATAAGATTAAAAGAAGAAGACGTCTTAATTTATTGACAACCTCAGATAAGACAAAGGGAGGCGTCATATTAGTAAGAAAAGCGCTTTAACAAATCTGTTGTCGGGAGCAGCTTGGGACGGATTCTGAAGAATTCGATTTCATCTTTGACTGCCGTTTTTTATTTGTTAAAGGGAACAGTGGCAAGATATTACATATATATATTTAAAAAAAAAAAAAAAAAGGGGGTGCGAATCAGATTTCCCAGTCACCAAATCGTGCCACAGGGATATCGAATTTCTGATGGTAATAATTATGTAAGGGAGTCGCATTACTTTTGGCAGGAATGTTGAATGATTGGAGCCTACGTGGCAGTTAGAATAGATGAAAGGCATACCACACAACTGTGTAGAAAGAAAAAACAAGCCGCCATACAAGGAAAACGAAATTGCATGGAATAGAAAGGTCCAACTCAGTCAAAAGAAAATTGTGGGAGGCTTCTAAAATTCCGTCTATGCTTAGAAGGGAGTCAGAGTAAAGACAAATTATTGCCGACAGGGCATATAAAGACAAAGAACAGATACAAACAAAAAAGGAGTGAGTTCTTTGGGAACCAATCTCTAAGACAAAATATAGGAAATACAGGAAATTCACACCTGTGTATCTGATGTTCAGATTTATGTGGGGTTTTAATGCAAATATGACTGCTGTAACAGATTCTGTGCATGTAGCAGTGCCTATACTATCACGATAATGCATATCTGAGTGCAGGGATCAATTTTTTGTTCAGTAATAATCTGTGTAAGCCTGGAAGTTATTTCATTTTTCTGTTATTAACTGGACTATCAGAGTGGTCAAGGGACACTACAGTAAAATCAACAAGGATCATTACAGTAAAATTGACGGACTCAAGAAGAGAAAATTCAGAGTATGGCTTCTAAATTTGCTGATGAGTTAATGGACGCTTATGAGGAGTACAAAGCACTTCCGGATAAGATCAAAGAGCGTCTAGACTTCGAACAATACATGGAGCATCGAACAGATTATAACAAGCAAAGAAGAAAATCAAAGAAATGTGAACAGTCAAGTGTTGAGAGCATTTTGAAGGATATCCAGTGGAAACTTAAACTATCACAACGAAGATTAACTCATAGTTTGCAGTGGTATGAGGATTCCCTTTCTAGACGAACCTCATCATGAAGCAAAAATGAGAGACTTGGTGAAGTGTCCAAAAGTCTCTATGATGAGTTTGGTTTAAAATGTGATAAGTTAGCAGATCATGATCTTCAACCTACAGACGGACATGGGATTGAAAATGAAACGGTGGTTGATAAGGAAATTTTACATCAAGAAAATAGTATGGTGGAGCCACAAAATGATATTAACAACACTCCAGAGGATGTTATTAACCTTGCTAATACTTCTGATTTTTATGACAGCAACGATGAAAGGTTGCATCAGCTTGAGACAGCAGTGACTACACATGTGCAAGATGCTGCTATGGGGTTGTCACATGAAAGTACTCAAGAATTGGGTACTAGTGATGCATTATGTGTTGAGGATTCATGTCCTAGTGAGTCTGATTTTCCAGATCAGACTTTAGAAAATAAGTTAGAAGGTTCACATGTTGACATGGAATCCCAGGATCATGAGTTGAATGGTGATATAGTTGCATTGGAAGTGGAAGTGTGTGAAGATACTGTCATATCAGCAGCTTCTGCTTTATCAGTTGAGCCATCCTTTGAGGTACATAGCAGCAGTACCTTAGATGTTGAGGTGTGCATGGATGAAAGCACACATTATGCTGCTTATCATGTAGTGATTGATGACGAATCGGCCTCATATCATAGTGCATATTGTGAACCGGAAAACTTGTATGGGGATCATAAGCTACAGAGTCATCATTTGGTTGGGCAACTAAAGGTGAATGACAATATGATTGCCACGACCATTGAGCATTTTGATGTTGCTCGTCAGATGTTAGCTACCTATGGTTGGAGTACTCCTTTGACAGATGAGCACGGTGATAGTGGTTTTTCCCTTGCAGAGATACATGCACTGCGAGAAGCAATTGGAATGATGAAACAAAATTACCTAAAACTACTTGCAGACAGGGATTTTCTTCTCGAGTGGGATTGTATTTGTTATGATGCATTGCAGAGGAAGGAGGAGCAGGTTGATGAGCTCACTCATGAGCTTGAGGTGACTATGGACTCGTTGAAGAGCAGTCAATTGGCCCTTCAAGAGTCACAGTCACGGTTGGAGGAGTTGACCGTGGAGTTGAGGTTGGCACAGTCTCCACCAGCTGCAGATACGGTACAGTTATATACTGAGGCAGTTGATGAGGATCTTATATCCACGAGTTGTAGTGAGGATGTGGTTACATCTATCACAGATATTGGTGCAGTCAATTCAGCTGGGATGAGTGTTTTGGTTGAGAGCTCTTGTGATGAGATGGTTGATTTTTCCGTGAGTTGTGTGGCAGATCACGTCACTACTTCATCGTCGTCACAGGAGATATGTGGGGCATCATCCAGTATGGAGATTTGTACTTATGCTAATTTGTTTCCCCAGGACTATGATGGTCAGCCATTGACAGAGGTGGGAGCATTTTATCTTGATTGCATCGTGAGGAGTGTTTATCACTTCTCCTTTGGTCCACACACGGAGGATTTGATGATGCATCGGTGTGGATTTGCCCCGGAGTTATACCATCCGTTGTGGGATGGGTATTCACCGTCTTCAGAAGATGGGATTAGCGGCTGCAAGCGTCCAACTCTGCTGTTTGCGGGGGATTACTTGCAGGGACAGCTATCAGTTTTACATCATGCCGATATGTATCCAACTGGGGTTGCTACTTCTATGTCACACGGTTTTCTTATGGGTACATGGTTACAGGACGACTACGGTGTCAATTGGCATGATGGCTTGGTCAGTTATCACATTCATGAGGGTTTAGCAGAGGACAGGGAGAGATTCAGTGTAGCAGATGCTTCTAGAAGTTCTTTTCTCCGCATGACAGATGGATGTGAATTCAGATTGTATTGGGATCCAGGTGGTGACAGTTTTGGCACTGAGTATTGGATGGGTCCCACTGGGTTACTTCACCACTCACAACATGGTGAAGTTGGAGGCAGTAGAGCGCAGTGGCAGCCTGAGGATGACAGACACGACAGACTTTCACTCTGGGTTTGGGATCCAGGGATAGCTTGCACAGTTGTGTTGTTGTTGATGCTACAGGAGACAGTTAGAGATGTGTGGGACACTTCACAGTTCTTATTTAGGGCCTTCCGAGGAGTAGGGTTTCTTTGCAGTAGAGATTGCTTGAGGACAAGCAATTTCAGGGAGGGCGGACTGTAATGTCCCCATTTTTGTGAGCATCAGAGTTCGATGGATTTAGCCTATTATGCGCCTCGTAGGCTGATAGGATGGATAGAGGGTCTTGATGGAGCTTGGCTTGGCTTTAGTTGTCGATTGTTATCAGTTGGCTTTCGCTTGGGCTCGTTCGGACACTATTTGCTCGGATTGCTATTTTTAGCAGTTATTGGCACAGCGTGGGACCCCGCTATTTTTAGCAGATGGATGGATTATGTTCAGAATCATTCATTCGTTAGCTTTAGACGGCTCGAGCATCGGGTTAATATTGAAGGAGATATTAATATTTAATTGATTTAATTAAATATTAATTACTGGAGCATTATAATATAAAGTTATAATATTTTATTATAATTTAAGTGATTTTTGCTAAAGGGGTCGCCCATCATTGAAGGGGCCACTTTTAATTATATTTTATAATTAAAAGTGCTTTCGAAAACTATTGAAAAATTAAAAAGAAAAGTTCGAATTTATTTAAATAAAACCTAATTGAGAAAATTCGAACTCTTGAGGAGATATAAGGGTTTCATTGGGATTTGAGCTTATTATGTTATGAAATTGATTTTTGATCAAGTCTTCTTCCGGAGAACGAAGCCGAGGGTTTCAGTTGTCTACAGGCATTGGAGAACGAGCCATCTTCAGTGTTGCAGTTCAGAGGCTGTGAAATATCAGCTGATCTATTGCATTCAGAGGGATACCTTCATTCAGAAGCTATCACAGAACGTTCACAGAGTTTTCTTTCAGCTTGCTGCAATAATCAGGTTTTCATCAAAATACCGTTGCCTTTTTAGTTGCATGTTATCGAATCTTATTTGTAATCATTCCAGAAGATTAATAAATAGACTGGCATCAGCATTTTCAATAGATTCTATCATTTCCGGTGTTGCATTATTTTATATAAATTTATTCAGCATTTTCTTTCAAAAAACGCAAAAACGAGAAAAAAACAATCAAAGCAGTCAGTTTTCAAAGTTAGCGGAAACAGGGGTTTCTACAATGGTATCAGAGCTGGAGGTCTCGAGGTCGAGACTCGCGGAGCGTGGTGGGTTGTGATGTCCCGATGCGGGCCCCTATCGGAAGGTGACGTAGGTCTGTCCGAGCGGTTTGCCCAGCCACGTGTCTGGGGTCTTCGGCGGGAGTACCTATCCTGGGGATGCCCCCTTAACGCTAAGAGGGGTGCCATTCACTACCAGTCCGGGCTTTTGGTGCAACGGTAGTCACCTTCCGATAGGGGCCCGCATCGGGACATCACATAAATAGATTCAAAAACATGAAAATTTGATAACCGTGCAAGAACTACACAAGATATAAAAGAGCAACACCAAATTGGTGTTACTGAATAGCGACTGACTGAGAATCTATGATAGAATAGGAGGCTGATATGTAGGAGGCTATTCAGTAACACCTATTTGGATTTGCTCTTCTATATGTTGTGTTTTTCTTTGATGATTTGTATGTTTTCGTTTTTCTGAATCAATACATGATTCTGCTCTCTATTATGCATATATATGCTGGTTGGTAAATAAACTATTGGTAAAAACTGTTTTTCCCTATGAAACATTTGATTTTTCCAAATTTGGTATTCTGTCACCCAAATTGTTTGAGGGAACTGAATCATGACAACTGCATGAAGCTATATCTTTTTGCAGGGAAATAAGGTATTTTATATTTTTCTCGTGATTTTTTCCATATGAAGTGAAGAATAGCTTGATTTTTTGCTTCTGCTATATTTTGGAACATTTGAATCAGGGAAGTTACATATGCAAGGAAAGATTTTATGACTGATTTACCCAGCCACAAACAGTTTGTAGAGTTGATTTTTTCATCTGTAAGACTGTATCCAACTAGTTTCTTTTCCATCCCTGGATTGTCACGTTTACTTTACTCATAAGATTATCCCGTTCAGTTTGTTTATATTTTTTTATTGACCATTGGCGTACCTTAGTATTGGAATGGAAGTGACCTTTTATCTGCAGAATGTTTTGCAGTCAATTTTGATCATTCATAAAAGTGCTAAGAAAAAATCACCTTACTTTTCTCAAGGTTTATTTTCTGGCCCAAGGTTTTTCTTACCCTGCAAGAGCCAGGTGTTAGAGATTTGTTTCGTTCTTGATAATGGAGGCTGGAAGAATTGCTGATGAGTTTGGGTAGGAAGGGAGTTATCATTGTAAATCTTGGAGCCATTGTATTTTACTTTGCCCTCCAAATGGCCTTTGCCATAAATAACTAAATAAGTATGATGACAATAGGTCTCCTTGTGAAAGTTCTATAGATGATCTGACTGGATCTTCTTAGTTGTCTAACCATTGAGTACCACTGACTTTGCTATGTAGCTCATGTTAGCTAGTTCTTAGTTTAGCAATCATAATTTCTTCTTGAAATTGACAACCATATACGGATATGCTGGATGTTTGTAACATGCCAATTGTTCCACACAGTAATTTTTCTATGTTTTAACCTCAAGTGAATAAACTATATATGCCTACACATAGCAATAAATTTTTTCTTTTAATTCAAAGACAATATGCACATCTGAAATAACATTTATTCCAAATTTTCCCATTGCATTATAATTGAATATTACAATCTTTCCGAAACAATGATTTATATAATCTCAAGATAACATTTCATTCATTACAAACTTCCATAGAAATGGATATGAGAAAACATACATAGCTCCTTTGAGCTTCACTAGCAATAGATACAAATGGTTCAAGAAGTCCCCCTCAAATCTCGGCCGCCAATTGGTGAGGAGAAATATCACTCAAGTGCTTTTCTCCCAACCACAGACTTATTGCGGTCCTCCCCACATCTACCACATATGGTAAGATGGCCCTGCCTTTGACGAAGAGATTGGTAAGGTAACCACATAACAATAGCCTTCTTGAGCTTAGTGTTGTGTACTAAATATCTAGAAATGACATACCGTGGCTACAACCTACATGTATGAATAACTTTGCCTAGTATGCTTACTGGATCACAATGAACTGACAATGTAATCAGTGGCTCTTACACTACTTTGGCCAAAGAATTCTTATAAAAGAAGTCATCTATTTACACACTTTCCCAAGCTTGATTTGGATTTTGACCATTCATATACTGTGCATAGGCTATCCCCTCCATTGGATTGTCTAACCTTCAACCCTAGGAATAACCTATATTCATCTTATGTTTATTAAGACATTTCAACTAATTCAAAGTAACTCTATCTTACCGATTAACCATGTGGATAAACATAATGTCACATCCTTAAATGACTCTATTTCAAAAGTACAATTTCAACAATAAAAGCCCCCTTTAAAGAATGTATTCTCATCAATAATTGACTCCTCATCAAAAGTATAATCCCATCAATAAATGACCTCATTCAAAAGTATAATCTTCAACAAAAGGTATAATATCCAACAATAAATGATCTCAATCAAAAGTATAATCTTCAACAATAAATGATCTCAATCCAAAGTGTATCCTTCAACATTAAATGACTCCAACCAAAGATAAAATCAACAATCAACGATCAATCCAATCATATAGGTTATTCTCATCCTATGTGCTTTAACCAAAAATCAAGTAAACAACCCAACCAAGTAGGTTAACCTCAACCTAGGGTTTCAATCAATAATCAAGTAAAGCAACGATCAAGTGATCATTCTAGAATGGATTAACAATATGGTTTGCATGACGTCGCATCCTATCAACGACGACATGTCTTTCATACCTTCATTATTGTTGTATTGCTAACCTCATTATCCACTAGGGTTTACCTAGCATAATATGCTAACAAATACAAGTTACCTGAAGTCATCCTTGTAAACCACATTTCTCATTTCATTCTACATACGTCTAGTATAGACATCCTACTTATAGCGATGACAACTATGTATAGTATCAATACTTCGCATACATACAAATTTTTCCCATATATTGGGTACATACAAATATAACTAATAAGATAGGTTCTACAACATAATGCACAACCAAGAAATAGGCAATCATAAACAAACGCTATAACATATTCAAAAACACTCTTTTTCCAATCATAGTAAATAAACTAATTTATCCTTTACAATATAAAGATAAAGGTATAGGAACTAACATGCCTGTATAATGCTCCAATTGATTAAACTACTTCCTAGTATGAATCCTCAAGAACGATTGATTCCTTCTCCAAGATCCACTTGACTATCCTCCTCTAACTTCTCACTAAACCTCCCAATAACCACAAATACGATATACCAAAATTTCTCTCAACTCACAAGCTCTCAACTCACGGCAAAATTGCATCAAGATAATTCAAAATGATTAGTGTAGCATTTGGTAGAATGGGCACCTCTATTTATACTAACTTGTGAGCAACTGAAAGCTACAAACAAGCAAGTATCTCTGCCACATTTCTTCCTCATGCAACGACTCACTCACAGGTTTGCAACACATGACAGTTTCATGGCTGAGTCGACTAAGTATTTGGGACAGCACACTGAAAACAGGTTTGCTAATTCGAATTCCATTTCAAAATGATGCCAAGTTTGCACTTGACTGATTGAAAACACTTATTTGCAGGCTATTCGAATTTAAAGACTTATTTTGCATTGCAACCTCTACTAAATATAGCACCACCTTTTATCCTTGGCACCACCTCTCATAGGTGCAGCTTAGACATATTCTACAGGTTTTAACAGCATTAACTCTTCAAATGTTTACACAACAATACATAATGCTTTTCATTATATATATATATATTTGCATATTAATAACCATTGATCAATATTTAAATATCTTCACTATTTATATATTTATATCGAATATATATACATATATAAATGATCATTAACATATTTGTATATATATATATATATGTAAATATATACATTATCATTTTTCATATGTTGACACATATGTGGATTGGCGTTTATATATATATATGATGATCAATTACTCGCATATAATATCTTATGTGCGCATCATCAATAAATCATATGTACATGTATATATAATATACGTACTTACTTGTATACAAATACTTAAGTATAATCACAAATTTATCAAAAAGATGTTTTAACATCATAACCCAAATGGGCAAAACTATCATAAGGAAATCGTAATCAACAATCCTATCTTCCTATCAACCCAAGGGAAATCAAAAACTAAAACAAAAGTCACTCAAATCATCCCAAACTATGACCAAGATTACTTACCTGTTTTCACAACTGACTTGACTCTACTAGACCAACTAGGGTGTGAGTGTGTGAATGCTTAGTTAGGCTCATTATGGGTTACCAGACCAAGCTCCTCTCCTGAGTGATACTTCCCTCTTATACCTGAGGTTTGACCTGTTCTTGCATACAACTTAGCACAACATCGCAGTAGTTAGCCGTTCATATGAAATCCAATTGCATCATAATTCATTTGCATCATCCAAGAATTAAAGCAATTCATATTGCAATTCGTATACATTCACTGCATTTTCCATCAATATATAACATATTCATTCCTTTAAAACCAATATCATCTTAATGCATATTTCAGTATTTCTTTCACCTAATAAACATATTAAAGTCACAATTTGCATTTATCAATATTTTCACTCATGAAGGTAAAAGTAACTTAGTAACTATGAAATGGGGCGTAACAATGTTGAAGTTTGAGATAGATGATTTTCCTAACAAGATATAACTTTATTTGAATTATTTGAATTTAGGTCTGCATCACATGTGTGTGTTATTTTATAGTAGATGCCTCAAAATTTAAACCATTTATCCAAGTAATAGATGAAGATGCATTGGGCACAATTATTGGGCAATGATAGGGAGTCTATCTAGTCATAATTTTGCTAGCTTGTCTTTTATAACACTTTGTTGTAAAGCTTCACTTTTAACAAGCAACATAGCATCTTCCATGAGGATAGGGTAAGATTTATTACTTTTTATTTTGAAGTTATGAATAATGAATTCTTTTTGAATTTGTTCAATTTTGTTCTGAGTAGTGTTTCTCCAAGTTTGTGGGACAAGAAAACATGGTTTTGGGGATGACAGAATTTTTTAAAAATATTGACAATGGGGGGTGCCTGTTAAAGCTTAAAACAAGCTAAAAAAAGCTGAAATTTTTAGAAGTAAATATAATGTCCTGAATTCGCAATGAAGATCCTTCCCCTTTTAGCTTTTTAGTATTTAAAATTTTTATACACTAAATGGTGCAGGCTGTCTGATGTCCTGCACATCACCATAACCCTTGGGGACATGTCTCATGGAACACTGGTTCAGATTTTCTCAATATACGCTTCCACCCCAAACTTCACTACCATAAAGGATCATAGGCATTAAAAGACTTGAGAATCCTTTTTTTTTTCCATTCTATTGCCAATGTTCACATCTGATGCAGCATCATAATGGGTCAACTGAACAATTGGTAACATGCGTACAGTCACAAGATATTAATGAAGATTGTGATAAATCATGCTAATTGAATTAACTACAGAAAAAATGCACACATATGGGCTTGTTAGTTGATACATATGATGGAACCTAGTAACATGAACATTCCTACCCTTAAAGAAACACCAACCTAAGAAGAGACTCTCTGTGATAAAATCTACCCAAGCAATCCAAAACCCATTGACCAGCCCTTATCTCAGAATACCAGTCCTCCTAAATTGTTAGCATTTGACCTCCAAAACTGCCAGCTCTTCATTCTTTGAAAGCGTGCCCTTATGTAACTGATTGTATTCCTCAGAGAACTGAAACATGAGATTTACTTTGTCAAGTGTCAGGATCTGTCGTGTAACTGCCGCTTCAAGAAGTTGAACTGTCATATGAGAAGACATCACTTTAGCTTCCAGACAAGTTACTGATTGTTTGCATGTAACACTTACATCAATCATCGATCAACTGCATGAAACTATTGACAAATGGACAAGTCAGCCGTTGAGAATCCTTAGAACTGGAACTCATGATTGTGCAACATTGGAACATGGCATGAAAGTTTGCATGGACAGAAACAACTTGGTGCAGAGTTGCATGAGATACAAAAGTCTGCACAGAATCTGCAATCCAAAGGAGTTCAACAACTTTTGAGGTAATGTTGAAAAGTACAAATGTTGCACAAAGGCTTGTGTCAATCTGTAAAATTGGGTCAAAGTACAGTAGACCATTGGGGACACAATGTTCTAATGTTTGTGAAGAGTTCTCATGGGGTTAGAATTTAGAGTTCATCACAAAACAATATGGCAGAGAGCAGAAAAGGTTGTGATGATGTTTGAAGGACGACTGAGGTGATTTGGATCATCTTGGGAAGTGCTGAAGATAAATTGCAGACCTTCAAAATGAGTACAAAAGTTTTTGTAATAAATTCACCAATTTTTGCTGTTTTTGCAAGTTTGCCATCTACAATGGCGAATTTTCTTCTACTGTGATGTAAGCATAAATGCTGTGGTCAAAGCGTAAATGCCCCTAGTAGAATCAGCAATTTTGTTACAATATAGACAATATATGGAATGTGAAGGGCTTTGTTAGTTGAATTCACCTTTTGGATGTTTGGTCTTCAATTTGTCATGGATGGGAGGCTGGAGGAATGTCATATATTGTTTATTCACAAGTCGGGGAGGTTGGCTCTCATTGGAATGGTGGTTTTAGTCAATCTATTGATTGTAACAGGCATAGTTGCTGGTCTTTCATGGAGATAGAGATATTGCAGGTGTATTAGGAGCTTCTAAATTATTGTGGCAGCTCAATTATGGCATTGTGGCATTGTAATAATCTAAAATCAGTTGATGCATAGTGATATGGGGAGCTTATAGCTCACTTTTGTTATAGTCTTTCCCATTTGATGAGTTTCTCCAAGGTAAACCTTGTGTGTTTGTTATATTGTGTGGTGTTTATCATTGTTTATGATGTTTCCATGCTATTTCCTTTGATATGCATGTGATATGTTATGTTGTTAAACAGAGGAGGTTAGGTTGTGTATATTAAGGCTTTTATGAAGATAGTGGAGGGGAAATCCATGTGTTGGTGGCACTTGTGTGGCATAGTGATTGATGTTTACAGATCAAGTGGTATTAGAGAAGTTGCATCCTTTGAGAAAGTGAATTTTGATTCACAAGATCATGTGGAGACAAGGATTTGATACTTTGTGAGCCCAAGATTGGAAAAATAAAGTGGTTGGGGATAGTGAGAATGGCAAGGGAAGATGATAGAGAAGTGTGTTTCTAGGAGTTGGAAGGATTTTTAGCACATAAGAGGTGGGTAGACTTGAAAGAATTACATTAGTCTTGATAGCCAAGGTGAGAAATTTGAAAGAACATTAGGAAGGAGAAATAGAGAAGTCGAAACAAGATCAAGGTTCTTCAAGGCTGAAGGGAAAATCAACATTTGGGCCATTGATGGTGAGATCAGCATAGAGAGTCTTGACCAATGGGTGTCCTAGATGGAGGTATATTTTAGTCTTAATCAATTTCTCCTCATCAACAGATCTCTTTTGAAAGTTTGAAGTTATCTAGGCATGCTCTAACATGGTTTGAGAGTTATGCTCATTCTAGAAATTCAGAAAGTGCCACCTATTTTGGATTGGGATGACTTAAAAGACTGTTGTGCAAACAGTCTTGTATGCCATGAATAAAGAATGAGAGATGTAACAGCACTGCTTGTGACAAAGGTAGGGACAAAGTGTGCAAGCACGCACAAGTAAGTTTAGGAAGAAGGCAGTCCAATTGGGGAAAGATTTTATGGATCATTAGTTTCTCATAAAATATATTGGAGGGCTGTTTGGACATATTTATAGGTCTGTCCTAATGGCCAAACCCCAAGATATAGATGATGTGTGCGCCCAAGTGCCTCATCTTGAGCTAGGTAAGAAGGGGTACTTTTCCCATAAAAACAAGCAAGGTCATGAGCAGCAGTTTGGTGATGATTAATATGAGGATAATGGAAAACGAAGAGGTAAGAAGAATGCTACTACCATTGTAACTCAAAAGGGTAGATAAAGCAAGGTATCATTGCTCACATTGTGATAAAAGATGGGCACTCATAAGAGAGGTGTTGGAAGCTACACCCTAAATTGGCATATTCAGATGAGAAGAAAGACAAGGAAGCCATATAATGATTATCCTCGAAGTGTGGGAGGTTGGCTCTCGTGGGAATGGTGGTTTTAGTTAATCTATTGACCCTAACAAACATAGTTGCAGGTTTTTCACGGTGACAGATATTGCGGAACTCTCATGAACTTCTAAATTGTTGTGGTAGCTCAATCATGCCATTGTGGGATTGCTATCATTGCAATCAACAGTTGCATAGTGATATGAGGAGCTTATAGCTCACTTTTGTTGGAGTTTTTCCCATTTGAAGGGTTTCCAATGTAAACTTTGTGTGTTTGTTCTATTGAATAGTGTTTATCATTGTTCAAGATGTTTCCATGTATTTCCTTTGATATGCATGTGATGTGTTGTGTTGTTAACAATTGGAGGAAGTTAGAGTTGTTTATCAAGGGTTTTACAAAAATAATGGAGTGGAAATCTGCATGTTGATGACACTTGTGTGGCATAGCTACTGGTGTTTACCGATCATGTGTGATAATGTGCAGAATGTGCAAGCAATCTGGCACAAACTAAAACTTGTGCGGAGCTTACCAAACTGATATCCCACCATACTAGTGCACGCATGAAAATCTGCACACATGAAGAATAACTGCACAAGTTGCACATGAATAACGGGTTGTGTTTGATGCAAACAAATTGTGCAAGGCACAAGAGTTGCAGGTCCATCAACTGCCCAAACACAACCCACCACAACAAGAAAACCTCAGAACACATAAGGTGTGCAAAATAATTGCATGCAAACCAAAACAAACAAAACAGTGTTTTTTGTGATGCAATAGTGCATGACCCTAATGATGCTCTTGCATCAACATCTCTACAGTGGTCTTCCAAACTGCAATAGGTTTTCCATCTTGCGAAAATTCCTTTCTAATGCTAAGGTTCTAGTTTAGTTTAGGATTTCAATCAAAACTTTGGTTCATATGTATTGCTTTTAACTAGCAAGAGCTACACAGGGTAAAGATGTATTGCTTTTAATATTAAGGTTATTGACAATGAATTATTTTTTGGATTTGCTCAATTTTGTTCCATATTTCGTGAGATATGTGCCCAACCCAAACTTGACAAACATAGAGGATTATGAGTTAAAATGTTAGAGAATAATGCTTTATTTTTACCCCAATGCCAATGACCAACATCTCTAAAATGGTTTTCTAAACTGCAATACATCTTCCATCTTGTAAAAAATATTTTTCAAGGATGGCATTCTAGTTGAGTTTATGATTAAGAACAAGAAAGTATGTTTTTATATTTTTAACCAATTGAAAAGGATTATTGTTGAAGGAAATTTTAGGTTAGGTTGACTTTTTGGACTTGATAATCGGGATTTTAGTTTTATGAACATTTTCAATTAAATTTAATTGTTGCAAAAGTCTTGAAGGACATTTGTCTCTATCCATATCATCAAGGTGTTTGGCAACGAGGACAATTTCATTTGCATAGAGTAGAAGTATAATAGTGTAGTTGCATAGATTGAAACTGTGCACCTGGTCTCTCCCAACTATTTTTCTATATGTTCTATGTAAATTGCAAAAAGAATTGGGGACAATGGACAACCTTGCTTTACTCCATCATTGCAATTAATTTAGTTGGACCAACCTTTACTAGTTTTAGATTTGATGACGACTTACTCATTAGGTCTATATGCCATGGTCCTGAGTTCATAGGCAATTTCAAAGTATGCCAAAAGATTTCCCTTGGGGATGGAGTCAACCTTTTCTATAGTCAAGAAAATAAGCAAAAAGCTATTTATTATTATGATAATTATAATTATTTTTTTTTGACAAGTAAAGGGAGTACCATAACAGTTCGATAATTGAAAAGATTATTTCTATGTCCAGCTTTATAGATAGATATAATGAAGCTTTCCATCCATTGGATAGGGAGTCCTCTTAGTGGAATGTTAAAAGGGGTTCACATATGTGGGCCAACGATAGAATTTCCAATCTCAAAGGTTTTAGTTTTTCCTTTTGTAAGTCCCTCTATCTTATCTTGGTAGTATTTTGTGGAGAAGCAGTTTATTTTATCATAAGAGTGTGCTATGTTGATACAATCAACCTCTGTGTTGATAGGAGTAACACACAACTTCTTGAGATAATAAATCCAGTTGTTTATATCAATTGTCAGTTTTATGCTTCCTAGTTGTTACCCATGGGTATACCATGTATCATGTACTTTTAAATTTTGTCTTCCTTGGTCTTTAATTTCTTACTTTCCACCCAAGTCTAAAGTCTTTGCCTTCATTTAGCCTTTGTCACGGGATCCTCTAAGTTTCTAACCCCTTGTTGCGCATTCTTTAAGTTTTGAAACCTAAGTCATTGGCGCTCAGTGTCTTTGAACCTTGTTGTTGGGTTCGTGTTTTTACTAACCTCTCGATGGCCCGACATGTTCTCCTTTTGTAGTGTGAAGTGTGTTGGTCTATTGTGTTGTCGGAGAGTCAGAGGTTTTCATAACTTCGTAACTCCCGATTTTGGGTTATAAAGTTCAATTTTCCGCGACAAGGCGATATGTTGTCCATCCCGCATATTTTGAGGCGCCACCTATGCATTTAATGAGGCGTACGACACAACTTGGAAATGTCTTATCAAGGATTTTTGCAAAGCACACAAATCTTAGGGTTTGCTTTACCGAGGATTAAAATAAAGTGCCATATTAATTCAACGCCAAACCCACGTCTTGTCATTTTGCAATTATTTCTTCAAGCATACGAGTGTTCCTTTGTGTACTGTGAGCTCATGCAGTCTGAAATTGAAAATCGTTGGCTCGATGTAAGGGACACAGAGCTGGGATCCTTTAAGCTAGAGGAATTCTAGGCGCATTTGGAAAGTAACAAAATTGTTAGAAAGCGGATTAGCTCACGTCGAGGGTTTTTCAGAAGCTGTGCTAAGCGTGGACCTAATAGGCGCATGCGCGAGAAGATATATTCCAAAAATGCAGGAAATCAAAGCCATGAACGGGACAGTCGTTGCTAAAATATCTCCTGAAGTAGTTTCCCACGCGCTAAAGATTCCTGAGAGGGCGCCTGTAAAGGACATGTCTGTTGGGGTGGCTAGTGAGTTTTTCAAAGCTAATGAGGATTGGTGCAAGAATTCTATAGCCAAGGGGTGGTTGATGTCGGAGAAAAGAGGTAAGTCATAGTTACCTGCCAAACTTAAGAGAATGCATATCAAAGGGGAAATCGCAAATGCCATTGCTTTATTACATTGCATTGTTGGAAATGTGCAAATTGAGTCTTTTGAAGGTTGGATGTGTCAGTTTATTTTGGTTATCTGTGATGAGAATGTGTTCATTGATTGGGCTAAGATAATTTGCTTTTATTTTAATGAACAATTAGTCAATTTCTAGAAAACTGCTACCTTCCATTTGTGTTCTTGCTTAATATACATTATAGCTAGTCAAAGATTCTCTTGGCCGGGATTAAAGCCACAGGTACCTCCATCTTCTAGCATGCCTGTATATAAGTGCTATCTACAGTTTATCAAGCAAGTTGGAATGGAAGATTTTTGCCTTGTCAATGATGCATTTGTAACGACCCAATTTTGCGTAAATTAAAAACTTTCCAATTCTCATTTAAAACATGTAAAAGTAACATATAACAAAGATATTACAATAAATTTCTTCCTTTCTTTATTGATAAACATGTACAAATTACAATATGTTTCTTCATGAATTTCATTTTCATTGCAAATATAAATCAGAGTTAAAAAGTAATATAGTTACATACATAGCTCGTAAGCTTTTGCACAGATAGAAGTAAGAATGTCCAGGAGTCCTTCCTTTCAAATCTTGGTACATCGGCCGCTTGCTGTGGAGGAGAAACATCACTCGGGCGCTTTTCCGCCAACCACGGACTTATAATGCGGTCCCCCGCAAGATCATTTTGCAATGAATGGCCCTCCCTTCGAAGAAGAGATTGGTAGGGTATCCTTTAACGATTACCAACTGAGCATAGTGCTGTGTCCTACTCAACTAGAACCTTGCTATTTCACAATCTCGATCTAGTACTCGGATCACATTGAACTGACAGTGTAGTCTCAACTATCTCACATCTAGGTGGATGTCGTACCTTTCACTACTTTGGCCAAAGTATTCTCATTCTATACTTCGAATGAAGGTCATCTATCATAAACACTACTCAGGGCCGATTTGACTTAAGGCTTCCTTACTCTATGCATAGGTTTGTCCTTCAATGGGTGAATCCGTCATCCCAGACAATCTACAATCATACGAACCTACTAGAAATGAAAACAGTATTCAAGAGTCTTGTATCAATTCCTCCTAACTAGGAATTCTTTATCCTAGGAGTACTAAACTTGTCTCAGTTATCCTAATAACTTAAGCTAAAAGACTTCACTTGATTCTGCCATCATTTCGATCCTAGTAGATATAATAAGTACGTCTACGTATTCTCCATATATAGAGATCATACACAATATGCAAAAACCTTTTAAAATGCAAATAAATCCTTCTCTTTTATCTTTTTCATTATTTCGTTCTAATGCAAGAGAAATAATCTAATCCCTTAAGCTCTTTATCCAAATAATCCCTTTTTCATAATTTTCCCCATAATCATTGAATCCTTTACACATTTTCTCCTTTAATGCATTGCTTTAATCATCGAATTATTTCTTTCCTATTAAAGCTAATTGAAAGCAATGAACACAAGACGCAAAATTAAACAACACTTAAACAAAAGTTATATAATAGGAAGACTCTTGCCTGATTTTAGAGCTTCTCGTTCCAGACTTGTTCTTTCAAATTCTCCTTGAAATAAGCTTCTGGAGTTTCAGCTAAATATGGCTTCTTTTTATGAAAGTATTTCACTCTATAGAGAGCTCCTAATCTCTTCTCACATACGTGTTTCCACCTCTCAATTCCTACTCAGCTATACAAATACCTCACTTAAAACTCAAAATGACTTAATTCACTATGACTGGTAAAAGCTGGAAACAATTCACTGAATTTATCAAACTCAACAATATAGGAAACTCAAGCAGTATAATGTGATGGATATGGAATAAAAAACAGTAAACTCAGGTTGCTCCAAAAGTGTGTTCACAATGAATGGAAGGGCGTCATTATATAGGGCCCAAATTGCAACTGTTTTCCCTTTTAGAAGGCATGCAGATTGACAACAAGTGCCCAAAATTTGTTAAAAAGACACTTGGCGAGTTTCTCAAACCCTTAGTCATCAATTTGAAGGTGATTCGACCTCCTTAGAGCCAGCAAGAGAAGAATAAGTCAATTTACATGGCGGATTTTGACAACACAAGGCGTTTTCAGTTTTTTTAGGGTTTTAATGAGGCAAAAGATCCGTTCCAGATGAGACGTCATTACTGCAAAACACCACGTCGCCATTTTACTCGCCTAAAGAACATTATTTGCATCATCCTTAGTACCAATGCTCTGCTCGTGTATTTCAAATGCGTTTTCAATATGCGCGTGATTTCCTTTAGGGAGTTTTCACGAGTTTTTAAAACGTTTTTTTTCTCATTTACAAATGTTCATTAAAAATAATTTCGACTTCTTTTGATTTATAAATTTCAAACAAATGAATTAGATTTCTATGTTGAGCTTTATTTTGCTCTATAGCCAAAATCGAAATATTTCACCATTTAAATCCTTTTTTTTTTTCATTTAAATCCTTAATATTTCTTATTCTATTGAATATTCTATGTGTTATTTAAATTTATATAATTTACATTTCACTATCACATATTTATATATTTAATCATATATGTATTTTAATTAAGCGTAATATTTCTAAATATATAAATATATATATTTTCCGACATTATATCGTGATCTATATATATATATTTATATATATATAAATATTACCTTTCTATTAATACATATATTTAAATATATAAATATATAATACATTTACATTTATGTATTTATGTATATATATCCATACATATAATCACATTGTTAATATATACATTAATACATAAATATTTATGTAATTTTGCTAGGCAATATTATAAAATATTATTTTCACTACAGATATCAAACGGAATGTGTACATATATATATACCTGTGTTTACGTATGTATGCATACATACATGTCAACACATGTGTACAAGCATATCCGTCTGCTTAACATACACATGTATTGATATGTCTGTACATATAAATACGTGTTCACAATATATAGATGTGCATGCGTTCACATTCAATCATTAACACAACATTCACACCATTCATACTTGGGTCATGGTATAGCAAGTCTGACATTTAAACAATCACATCTCCTAAACATAAAGAAGTGAATACAAAATCCTTATGTCAATACACAAGCCTATGGATGACTTACCGTTGTCTCGACAAACAGACTTGGCTTACTCATTCTATAGTATGTGTGTGTATGCTCAATTTGGTAATTGTCACTGTTTACCCGACCAAGTTCCTCCCCGAATGATGTCTCTCCTCTGTCCGGAGGTATAGTCTTCATACCTGCACATCATGACATGACACCGGCAGTCATATGCTCATAACAAGGTAAAAACATCTCACAAGTTAGAATACTATTATTCCATAATTGTATGCAACATTTAATCAAGACTAAATCATTTAGAAGTAACAATCAAATGAAACCATCATTTAAACAGGACTCATTCATTTAATAACGAGATCAACCATGTTTTATTCATCATCAAGATTCAAACATTACAATCAATTGCCCTATTCAATAGTAGCTATAAAATCGGGATGTAACAGCATTCTTGATGGACGCTGTGAGGAAATTGGATGGTAACCTTGAAATGCGTCTTTCTCTTGAGTCAATGTCTTTTGTATCAAAGTTTGGAAGTTTCTATATTCAATTTGATAGGTTTTCCTACTTGAGGATAGGAGGTTTTGAGAAAGCCCCATTAAAATTGCCTAGATATCCTGAAGATTTGTTGGTGTTCCTGGAGGTTTGTAGACAAATGGCCATGGTGAATGTAAAGTACATGAATATGGGGAAACGGGGGTATGTTTTCCCGTTGACAACTCCTTCCTTCACGTGTAAAAATAATCAGATGGCCAAATGTGCTGAAGGAATTCTTAAAGAGTTATAACTTCCAACATTTATTCATGAGAGCTAATTTTGATAGCAAGGGTTTCGTGAGACAAAATTTATATGGAGGGAGTTCATATCAACATCAACCTTCTATTGAGGACTTTTGGGAAGATTGTGTTGATGAAAATGAAGTCTTGGAAAGAGATTATATGAGGTTAACCTTCAGGCAAATACAAGTTTTTGGTCTTTCTTTCCAGATTCTTGAAAGTGCAATTGAAGATTCGGTGGTCATTGGCCCCAAATATGAAAAACCGTTTGATAAATCTCATCCCAAGGTTGATTGGAGTAAAAATGAAGTTTTGAATATGAATATATGAGCTGATCCAGTGTTGAAAAGAACTCAGGACTGGTTAGAAGGAAAATGGCGACAAGTTGCAGGTTCTACTCAAGAACCAAAATCATCTCAGAGAAATGAACAGGGGTCCACTTAGACAGTTGCAGTGAGTACATCATCAAGGAGATTGGCTACTAGGCCTTCTAGTGCAAATTCACAGTCCAGGGGTGATGTTGAGAAGCTTGAAGAGACGGCTAAATTGAAGTCAGTGTGCGAATAGGACAACATATCTACCCCTACTCCTAAAAAGAAGACCAGTCAAACAAAACCTGTGCCTGAAGATTCTGATGCCATTTTTAAGCAAATTGTTGAAGACAATACCTTTCCTCCTTTGTTCGAAGTACCCTCTTCCCTGGTGGAAAATATACCCATCACTCCTGGTGAGTCTAAGGAAATTGCTCAAGGGAACAAGGATTCTGTTTTGGTAGAAGCCTCCCCAGTGTGGCTGAAAAGGCAGTAGAGAAAAAGAGAAAATATACTCCTACAACAACAGTTGGAGTAGATACAGTTGCAAAGTTGCTCCAAACTTCCTCGAGGCCAAAGAAAGCTCAAAAAATGTCGAGAATGCTGATTGACCCTACTTCTGGTAATCAAGTATTGGAAATTGTAGATCCTATAAAGGATCTAAATGAGGATGAGATAATAGTAGCTGACTATAAAGTCACATGCTAATTATTCAGTCAATGCCTTGATTAAGCGGGTAAAGGAAGAAAGAAAGGAAGAGGTGACATTGCAATCTCAGGTTCTTGATTTAAAAAACTTTATTTCTTCTATAGTCCCCCCTTCTATATCCAGTGGAGCCTCAAGTTCTTAGGCAGGAGTTATTGATGGGTCTACAATGCAATTAATCAGAAAGAATCTAAGCTATTCCAAAGCTGCCAGCGAATGGATTGATGAAATGTCTTAGGAGACTATCCTCTTTATTAGTAAATCTGTGCTTTTCTACACTCAAGTTGTTGATAAAAGGAAGGAATTGATGGTAGAGCTACATTAGATCAGGAAAGATCAGACCAGCCTCTATGTGCTCTCCCAAGAAATGAAAGAGTTTATTTCCATGGATCGAATGAAATTGATCAATGAACAAATTGTGAATGATCCAAAGGAGTTAGATCCTTCTTGGTCCAGCTCATTGGAGTGGAAACTAAGCATTTATGACAACTTGGTAAAGGAGATTTTTGAGGCACTCGAAAGGTATCTGGACATGCCGGTGGAGATTAAAGGAAATTGTCATGACCTAAAAGTAGAGATAATTGATGAGTTTGATGAGAAGATTCTGGATTCAGAGGAAATTTGTCTGAAATTCAAAGAAGTATTGAACAAGAAGATGGTAGATCCTGCCACAATGACTAGAGAATCTTTCTCAAAGCTCGGTAGATTGCAAGTCTACCTCAATTCCTTTAAAACTGAAGCAAATAGGAGGTTTGATGCTCTGAACGAGTCTAAGGCTACTCTAAACAAACGGAGAACCGGACTACAGATCACCGTAAAACCAGGGAGCAAAGAGATATTTACAATTATTACCAAGTATAGAGACTACAAATCTAGGAAGAAGACACAAGAAAAACTGTTGCAGCAAGAAGCAGTCGAGGATCTGGAAGATGAAAAGGCTGAGGCAGAGGGAAATGATGCATAGTTATTTTTAGTATTTCATGATACTTGCTTTTAATTTGGCTCTTTTAAGTTAAAGACTATTTTTAATTATTCGGTACGATTACTTTCAAGAAACCGCTACCAAAGACAATTGGCTTATGCTTTAAATATGGGTTTGGCTGATGCGATTCGGATCTTTTTGGGCAAACTTTGATTTACTCATTAGAGCAAAACTTTGTTATCTTGATTTACTGCTTTCTGTTATTCTGATATAGAAGACAATGGTGGAATTTATGCATTCGTAATCTTTGAATTATGGTGTATGAATCTGTTCTGCTTATGTTGAATGTTTTGCCAGTGTGTGATCTATTGTTGGAATGATAGATACTTTAATTTGTTGCATCACTGTAGTATCGTTTATCTGTGAATAAAGATTCTGTGGTGATATTTGATTTAACTTTAGTTGTGGAGTATTTTTAGTTTATCATACGAAGTCAATGAATGCCTTTAAAGCTTTCTGGTTAAAAGCCCCTTCCTTTATTTGCTTTTTGGTTAAAAGCAACGTTAGATAAAAATTATTCATTGAATATCAAATGAAGGTAGCTGCCACCTTTTAAAATAAGCAGAGAATCAGTCTGAAAATTATATTATTACTGATTCAACTGTGGTTACATTTGTCACCTTAGTGGGCGTGAGAATATAGAGTTAGGTGATAAATCTGTCAACTAACACTAGTTAAGGTTTACCTCCAAAGTTGCTTTGTGTTATGTATGCAAAGATGTAAAGATCTTTCTCGACTCTGGTCGAGAATAATGTTTTTTTTCCCTAAATTTCTATATACTTCAACTTTTGTTCCTTGCTACTTATTGAGCAAGCCTCATATTCTGTCTAGTAGCTTTACACTAAAGTCATGAAATTCATTAGTTTTGGATAGATTGTGGTCGAAGGTAATTTGAAGGGCATTTTTAGACAAGCAATTGGTCAAGTGTGAGGCTACAACATTACTAATGTTGCAGATTCCTTTTAATTTCAAGATGCCAACACATCGGCTGACTTGCTGCGATGCTGGCAGACACGTCCATTTTGAAGCCTAAAAATTGTTTTAATTGATCATCACAAAATAATGTGATGATAGGACCGGGGGCACAATATGCAACCATAGCAAAGAAATAATGGCTATGTATGCCACAGGTCTGGGAAAGGATTCTAATAAAGTGGCTGAGGTAACTGGAGCTCAAGTTCTTTGTTGCTAGCTACATGTGGAGGCTATTGCTATGGAGCTCATAATTCAGAAGCTAAAAGATTGGGTTGAATTAAACTGGAGGTTGTAGAGGCTATGTAAGTTTGAAACCTAGTGGCTTCTGCCTAAGTCGCTAGCCACATTGGGGAGGCTGTCATTATGTGGCTCATAATACAGAAGCTGAAAGATTGGAATGAATCAAGCTGGGGGTAGTTGAGAATATGATCTAATGACTTATGCTTATACCTTATAGGCTATAGCAGTAATCCACTTATTAAGGTGCAACACATACCAAGGAACCTACATCAAGTGGCTGATGCTTTGGAAAATACAGGAGTTCAGATGGCAGCAGGTGACACTAAAATGGGGAAGTTCCCCATATTATGAACTCCTGTTTCTATACAGGCTATATTGAATGAGTGCAGATACTCCCTGTTATGCCTATCGTTGACATTCTCATGTCACATATTGATGAAACTGATAGGAGCATACCTGGAAAAGCTCATCATATTTCAGCTTGTATCAAATTCTAGGAAGGTGAGTTAATTTGTTTAGAGGATCTAATGAATGATGGGCAGAGTTTCATAGTTTGCTTAATGCAATCCCATGTGTGTAACTATATAAAGTTTGAATATCTGTTTGATTTTTCCTAGACATTAGTCAAACTGGATAATGAGGAGGATAGATGGGAGAATAACTGGCATCAAAGCCTCAAAGCTGCTGCAGCCAGGCAGCATGTTAGATAGTATCTCAATCTTTGAGTTCACTACAATAATTGATGTGATTGGCGTGACTGCATGGTGTGGCTATTATGGGGTTTCCTTAACTAGTCCTATGCTATCAAGCTTTACCAACATATCTATTGATAAGTTCTTCCTAGCCTGATAAATTTAAGCTGCAGCAGATATTGGTGCAGCATGAGAAATCTGTCATCGTTTATTTTTATAGGGCCTTTTCCTATAATTGATACAATTCAAACACTTTTTCGTTTCTTCTGGATGAAAACTCAATAAGCACAGCAAAATTTTATGTCCAGACTGCAATAGATGAAGTGAGGTGGTCTTATTCTCATTTGCATAGTTGCCTGTTAACTGCTAGATTCTAAAATTTCAATTTGTGCAAGATTTGCAGCATGAGAAATCCGTAATTGTGTATTTTTATAGGGCTTTTTCCTATAATCAATACAATTCAAACACTTTTTTGTTTCTTCTGGATAAAAACTAAGCAATAAGTACAGCAGAATTTTATGTCCAGACTGCAATATATGAATTGAGTTGGTCTTATGCTCATTTCCATGGTTGCCTGTTAACTGCTAGATTCTAAAATTTCAATTTGTTCAAGATTTGCAAAATGATGTTCTACAAAATTTCTACTATATTATGTAAAATTGTACATAAGGAAATGGTTATAATTTGGGAAATCTGATTTGAAAAATGATGTATTTTTCGACATATAAATATTTTTCATTCCTCCTATCTGTTAATAGGCTAAGTTACCAATCCTGGTACTGGTTCAGGTTTGGGTTTGGGGGTTCGGTTTCAAGAGTTGGTCAAAATATTTTTTGGGTTGGGTTCATTAAATAACATATAAAAATCATAAATATATAATATTTGCAGCCTAAAATCAGAAATATTAGAGGCATCTAATATTTTTAATGTACAACAATATTTATAAGCTTTATACAATATTAATAAAGTTAATACAATATTGATAACTATTAATAATAATAAAATTTGTAAAATGAGATGTCTGGCATTACATCTGCCAATTGAATTTGCTCAAATGTTTCCAAATCCATTTCAATAAATTCTTTTTTTGCATATCCTGCAATCATGGCATTCCAAGAGACCATGTGTTATTGAGGCCTTTTGTCAAACAATTCACATGCCTTGTGTGTGCTTTCACACTTGGCATACATATCTATTAGGGCATTGGCAAGTTCTAATACCTGATAAAAATCCACTATCAATTTTGCTCTGATGGATATTCATACCATAGTTCACATACTTGGGGCTTGACTCAGACTTGGCAAACCAAAAATTTCTGACTCGGCAACTTAAAAACACTGAAGTTTATTAAAATAAATAAATTTTATGCAAAATACATTTACAAAATGTATCAAATGAGTTTGGTGGGGGTTTGGGGGTATTGCCCCTAGTAAGGTTGAGGGGAACACCTCTTGCAGGGCTTTGGAGGCAGTCATTGGGTAACGCCTCTTGTAGGGGTCTGGGGGCACTGCCCTCATGGGGGTTTGGGGCAGCCACCAAGCTCAAACTAAGGCTTTCAAAAACCATACAAACCATCATGGTGCATGCCATTTTCATAGTTTTTTAAAAGGCAAAAAATTGTGTTTTTTGAGTGTGAAAATCATATTTTTTCCATTTTTTCTGTATCTACTGCATTTCTTAAAAAGTCTCAAAGGTTCATCAAGAACACCATTTATGTATATTTGCAATCATTGTATTCCATGATACCACATTTTTTGAGGCATTTTGTCAAACATTCACATGCCTTGTGTATGTTTTCACATTTTGCATACATATCTACCAGGGCATTTCCAATCACAATATCTGATTAAAAACCTCTTTCCATTATGGTTTGATAGATGGCCATTCCACAATCCAAGGCTCTTATGTTGGTATAGGCTGGAGTATGCTGGCAAAAGTGAATTAATTGGTTTAGACACATGTTCATTGCATTTGATAAAACAGTATCAATCCTCGTGAGGATACCTATGTTTTCTGTTAGCTGCAAATAACGCATTCCATGAGAAGACATCTCATTCTTTTAGCTGCAAATAAACCTAAAGACAGCAAAGATGAATGATGAATTAAATGCCAAAATAGAAAAACAGAAAAAATCAGAAAAGGGTGATGGGTTTGTTGTGGTGGATGTGGAAGGAACCAAAATTTGGGATAGGTTTGCCCAGGCTTGTTCCGGATGAACCAACAGACCTTTTGTGGAACCCTGGCCAGATCCCCTGTTGAACTAAACCTGGATTTGCATCCGGGTGGGATCAAACCCAAACCTGCAGATCCAGGAGGCCAAACTGGTAACACAGTTGTTAACCTATAAATAATAACTATTCAATTTAAATAAGTTTGGCAAATTTCAAACTTCTTAACTGAATACTTGCAGCCAAGCTCTAAATGAACGTGGAGGGCACAGAAGTTGTGTATAGTGTATTATAGTATTATTAAATTAGAATTTGTTCCCTTTCTGACCAATTTAGTTTGCAAGAGGCATTATATCATTGATGAAAAAGTTTATTAATTGAAATAACCAAAATTGACGTAATTTTTTTATATCTTTAGATGGTTGTAAATAAAGCTTGTTCAACTGCAATGAAGCTTAACTAATATTGGTCATCCTGAATGGATTGATTTGCATGTCACAAAGGACCCTTTATTATAGAATGCATAGCGATATTATCTAACACATTACCTTCATTTGTCTCTAAAATTCAAGAACTGTGTTAATAAATTATGAGTCTATTTATTAGTCTTCTAATTCTATAGACATTATTTCATGAAAGTTCACAATGATTGGATAGACCTACTTCATTAATGGCGCTCGTGATCTTCCTCCATCATTGTGCAATTTTAGTCGTTCTCTATTCCATCAACCTTCCACTATGTTTTTGAGTATTTGTAAATCAATTGCAGATGATATACACAACAGTTTTTTGGCATCACAATGTCTTCGAATATGTTGAGATTTCTTCGGATAATTAATCATGTTTTGAATTTCTTTTAATTCCTTATTTCTATCCATTGGAAATATAAATTTTTAGTATATTTGTTATATTGCCTATTAGTAAACTAATAGTGATGTTTGCCATGATGAACAGCTTTTGGTGTGGAATATGCCTTTGGAGCACATGATTTCCCCACAAGTGGAGTATTTGAGGTTGAACCCAAGAGTTGTCCAGGCTTTCTTTTCCGGCGCTCTATTTCAGTCGGCACCATCAATATGTCCCCTTCTGAATTTCGACTATTCATAGAACATATGGCAGGAAATTACAATGGCGATTCCTATCATCTTATTGCAAAAAATTGTAATCATTTTACAAATGATGTCTGCATGCGGCTGACAGGGAAGTGTATACCTGGGTGGGTGAACCGACTTGCAAGAATAGGTATGTTATTCAAAAAATTGTAATTCATTGATTATTATGTTATTGTTTGGATATGCCAAGATGTAATTTGTACATATAAGATATGGAATCTACTAATTAAACCTCTAAATAGAAAAAATCAAAGGCCTTTTACATTTAGGTGGCATTTTCACAATCTATCAAATTATATGATGTTTTTTGGCATTCAATTGTGTAGTTTTCAGTCAATCTTCATCGACCTATATTTCATGAGTATGGTTAACAAGAATCCATATCTCATGAGCTACTTAGCACTCATTGACTCAAAACTATGCAGTTGAATCAAACCTCTGAATAGAAAAAGATAGAAGGCCTTTCACATTTAGGTGGTGATTTCACAATGTATCAAATTATATGACGTTTTATTGGGATTCAGTTGTGTAGTTTTGAGTCAATCTTTATCGACCCATATGTCATGAGCAGCAGTTCACAAGAACTCATTTCTCATGAACATGAATGGTGGACTTAGAACACATTGAATCAAAACTATTCAGTTGAATCCTGATTAAACATCATATAATATAAGGCCTTTCTTAGTATACACTTAAAAGGGATTAAGGAAGTATTAAGTGGGAAACAGTGTAAATAATAATGAATGCAGTATTGTAAATGAAAGACAATTTGCAAGGCAATAAGTATGAAAATTTGTGTAGCAATAAGTAAGCCAATAAGAGAGAGGCTAGTTTATCCAATAAGCCTTAAGGCTATATGTTGACCAATGTAGATGACAAAAATGTAAGAATAGACGAAATAGAGATACCTGCATGTAGGAAACTTGTTGGTGCAATGATCTCCCCCTTAGCTAGAGCTTCTGTGTTGCAAGGAAGAGTTAGCCTAGCAAGTCGTTTAGGTCCTTGTTCCTAGGGTGTTGATCTTGGTCTGCAGCAGGATTTTCAACTCAAGTTTTCATGGTATGCGCTATTGAGTTTCTTTAGGTTAGAGTTGTCTTCGTCTATAGGTTTGCTGCAAGTCAAAGGGGTAGAGATGATTTGTCTCTTCCTTTTAAGAAGATAGCCAAAGAATCAACATAAAGATAGGATTACCAAGTCTCAGATCATAACTTTAAATGAAGGCATCATCTGCCATGGCTAGCGAAAAACAACCCAATCTGTCCATGTTGAGACAGAGACAGACAATGAAGCACAAGGGGCATAAGGATAATGGAAGTTTATATCTATAAATTAACATTTTATATTTTGGTATTTTGGTTATATGATATATCTATAAAATGAACATTAAACTTTTAAGTTTACATTTTCTATCTTGACATATATATTCTTGGATTTGACTATGTAAATAAAAGAAGAAAAAAGAAAAAAATTTACATAGTCAAATCCAGAAATATTGCCAAGCTTAGATTATGGACTGTGGAAATTACATGTATTTAATTTATATTCTTATGCTTTAAGTTTCTTTTATAATTATAATTTCCATGATGTTTGCAAGTGAATCAGATGTATAGGTATTTGGAAGTATAACAAAGAAAATACTTCTGGAGTACATCTTCAGATTCAGATGTATCCAAATTTGGAGATTTTAGCATTTCAGGTTTTCAAGATAACATGATGTTCATAGGTGTCTAAGTTTTAGATAAACGAATTATTAAACCTAATGCATACTAAAGGAAACTAAATCATGATAGTGCAACACAGTAGCTCTAGTCAAGCCCACCCCCATCTTGCAATATATGAATGATGGTAAAATGCAAAATGCCAACTAATATCTTGACAAAACAAATGTTAGTAAAAATATTTTAGTGTATAGATAGGAAAGATTGTATAAATAGACGATATAGGCATCACTTTCTCTAGTTTTTTGAATTTGAGGAGTATGACTTATGGGAACACCCCTTCTGATTAGGTTAAGATTTGTACTTGGGCTGGTGCAAGGTAAGGAAGAAAGGAGTTGGTCCACAGATGTTCTTAGATACATGGATGATAATTATTTCAAGGGATTTGTTAATAGGTAAAGGTTCTTTCTTGTGAATGTAGTCAATTGGTTCATTTTTTATGTCTTCAAAGCTAGGTTACTGAATCGGCAGAAAATCATCCTGATTCTGGGTGTGAAATGTCCCAGAAA